>APFE030394314.1:292005-322833 GCA_000404065.3 Pinus taeda
TTTTTTATTTTTTATTATAAACATGAAAATCACCAACAATAAAAAAACAATATCTACACTTAATGCATTAAAAAAATTTAAGTGTAAAAAATAAGCCCTCTAAACGAAAATGGTTGTTATTGCAATAGCACTTTTCAAAATCAAGATATAAATCACTAACAAAAGAAAAATGTTCATACTAGATATATATAAAAAATTAAAGTGTCAAAAATAAGCCCTCTAAAAAGATTTGTGTTGATGCTACATCAACACTTTTCAAAATCAGCGTAAAAATCACTAACAAAAAAAAAATGTTCATACTAGATACATAAAAAAAATTAAAGTGTCAAAAATAAGCCCTCTAAAAAAATTTGTGTTGATGTTGCATCAACACTTTTCAAAATCAGCATGAAAATCACTAACATTTAAAAACAAATGTGCATACATGATACATAAGAAAATTTAAAGTGCCAAAAACATGCTAAAAAAAATGTTTATTCTAAATCACCACTTTTCAAAATCAAGTGTTTTTTTGCTACCTCAAAAAAAAGGGTACTGGGTCATTTTCCCATTTGATCAGTAACTATGTTAGTCCTCAAACAGATCGTGGTCCTAGCAACAGAACCATTTGTTGGCTTGAGAGGTCCTGACCCAGGTTTAGAGTTAGCTGCACCAACCAACAAAACCCTAAACTCCTGGCCCTTTCAGCAACAACCCGTGTAACACAGGTTGCAGTCTCACTCGAAGCATTATGGGGGGATGACAGAACTAGGTTTCTACATCCAAAGGTCTGTGTGATGGGTTTATATCACTTCTAGGGCTTTATTCTGACCTTCGCGAACATTAACCCTTAAACTACAGAAATCAAAGTAATTTAGAGAAACAAAATCTAAACCTTCACGAAACACTTTAAACATTCATGACAACAAGTAAACATGTAGATATACCACGTTCACGCACCAATTAAGTGTTTCTTTAGATAAATATAGAAATCAGAGTGAATACACATAAATTTCATAAGTAAATATAAAGGCACAGATACACAATTATTGCTCCAAAATAGTCTTTAGGTATAATCCTTCTATTATAGAATTCTTGTCACTGCGCACACAGCTCTAGGGGCCCACACACTCATCTTACGGAGTTACCAAGGTCTCCATGCACACAGCTGCAGGAGCATTGCCCTTCACCTAAGTGTAGAAAATAGAATTCTCTACCTTAGACTACTTACCCATACAATGATCTTCAATCTTTTTTTTAACTTCCAATGACTCACTATGACTCCTTTATATAGCTTCTTTCATTACAATACCATGGTTCACGAACCATGGGCAAGTCACAGAACATCATGTCTTCTAACAAGATAAGGGACTAAAGTCCCTTTCACTCATATGACCTTCACACTCCACTCCTCAAAATGCAGAGACTTTACATAATTAACAAAAATGATTTCAAACTTTACCCCAAGGGACCCTATCCCAACATTTCCAAATTTATTATGAGCACATTTAGTTGTAAAGTGGTTGATCTCAACATAATTGAAACATATTAATGGAAGTTTACATTTGAACTTACATGTTCCACTTTTCGACTTTCTCCAAAAGTTAGCAATTTCTTCATCTGAGTATTCTTCTTCTGTGCAGAAATTAGAGCTTGGTATTGATTCATGTTTGTCAATCCCATTCTTATTAGATGATGTGAATATTGATTCTTAGTTAGATGGACCATCTTGTTATTTTTGTTTTTCATATGTCTTAAGTATTCCATGCAGCTAGTCCATGTTGAGCTTTTCCAAATCATCTCTTTCTTCTAGCACAAAGACTTTAGCATTGAATCTCTCCGGAAGAGACCTTAAAACCCGTTCATACAACTATCTTGTTTTCCACTACTTCTCCCAATACTTCTATACTATATATCATTCATTATTTCATCAACACAGAGGAAGTAAGTTGAAATGTTTTCCTCTTCATTCATTTTCAGCTGCTCAAATTGTCCTCAAAAGTTCTGTAGCTTGGCCTCATGTACCTTGTTGTCTCCTTCATATGTATTTTGAAGCTTGTTCCAGAATTATTTCGCTAATTTGCAGTGTATTATTTTGACACATATAGAATCTGGCACACAAGTCATGAGGGAATTTTTAGCTTTAACATTGCATTCATAAAGACTTTGGCCACTATTACCTGTGGAGAAAGTTAATGGTTCCTTGTATTCGGTCAATACAACATTCCAAACATCAAATCCTTGTGCTTTAAGATATGCCTTCATCCTTCCTATCCATAAATCTTAGTTGTTCCCATTGAGTACTGGAATTCCCAACTTATTTCACTCCATGATCTCCTTCTAGTTGTTAAATTGTTGGTGAACGAACTAAATCTAATGCGAACTTTTGGAAATATTGAGAATGGGGTGAATCAATATTTCTTAGTAATCAGTAAATTAATAATATTTTTAGAACATTAATTAATCTTCAACATTAATTCGAAGGCATAAATAAGAAATAGACAATACACACCAAAATTCTAGGCAGTAAACCCCCTCTAAGTCAAAAACCACTAAACACTTCTCTAATAATTTATGTGTACATTAATTCTTTAGCTCCAACTAAACAAATAAGCCCCATATCCCTAGTAATCTAGAAAAGCATTCAATTTTCCAGCTCCGACTGGAAGGATGATCCAACACCATGAATTTTACCAGCAATTGTTGAAAGGATGCTCCAATGCCCTAGAAAAATCTAACTTTCCCTAACACCATCCTACCACCCTAAAGTGTTTTTAGGGTCCAACTTGAAGGTTACTTCAACCACCTACCTAGAACTACCCAACCACCCTGGAAATAATAATGAGTTTGACATTTTTGTGGGCTCCTATACCAGGGATAATAACCCACTTACAATGAGTAAACTTCTGCAAATTATTGTGGGCTCTTGTACCAGGGACAATGACCCGCTTACAATGAATACTAAAATCCAAACCAAGAAAACCCAACAAAAATCCTCACTACCAAGATCTTTAGTGCAAAATCTAGATAAATACATGAATAGTTGCAAAGGAGATATAACTAATGCTTTTCCACCTATATATGCCAGTTGTATTCTACTACATTATAAACGTTGAGTGGAGACTGAAAGAATACATCCTCTAGATAGTTTGATGATACAATATTTGTCACAATTCAATACCACAGTCCTTATCAATTTCGAAACCCTCATTGTAGTTGACTTATTCAAGAAATCTGATGATTGTAAGAATTATGGAAAGTATGTATATTACAATTTATCCTTTACTCAACAAGCCTTACTTATTTGTGCATCATTGATTGGCCACCAGATAAGCAGAATAAAATTGTTATCACCTTTACTAAATAAATTTTGTCCTCATTCTCCAAATTCCACCTTTAGAACAAAATCACTAAACAATAATTTCAAGAGTAACCATACCTTTGAGTATTCAAGTGTTGTCACTATTTATATGTTTTCCTTCAATAAATGTCGATAGGCTTATGAACTCGTATATATACATAGCACGTTAAGCTTCTTTAATTCTTGAACCCAAATGACTTAACTGAAGTTGGTCCACAATAACATTATTGTAATCCTTTCAAAGCAAGCCAAAGGTTCCACGACCAAGAGATCTTTAGGCTACTTCAATTTGTGTCACAGTGATTGTCAAGGAGAATACCATAGAGACAATTAGGCCTTCTTTGCTAATTTTTCTAGGTGAATATATTTTTCAATCTTCCTGGTTGGTGTGCTCCTAAGATTAGCAAGCGTGGTTCAAATTATGTCAATGGATTTAGTTTTGCTTCTTCACTGGACTTAGACCAAGCCATACAAACAATCTCACACAAATTGTCATCCACACTTTGGATAATAGATGTGAAGGTATCTGCTAATTAATTCAGGTAATAGAGCCACAAAGATATATTTTAGATATGTTTCAAAGTAGTTAGGAAGGATAATTTTTATTCCACTTGGAAGATCAGCCCCATTGAAATTAATCTGCAATGCTTAGTCTTCTTTTTTAGATGATCATGCAATAACTCTACCTATCTAATCTATAACATGCTTCTATGAACAAAATTGTAGCCCTAGGAGGGCTAAAACATAAATAAAGTTACTTTAGGACTTCAAACAAACCAAAAAGAATCCCATAAGATATGTCAATAAACCTTCATTTCTTCTAAACCAACATACTTGCAATTATTTGGCCAAATGAATCCCAAGATCAATCAAAACAACCAAACCTTAGCCTCTCGTTAGATAACTCCTTTCTCCACAGGGATGAGTATAAATTCAGATCTTTATCACATAAGGATTTTCATTGACATTGTATACTTTAGAGTAGAAATCAATGTCCTTTTATAGTTTTCTTATGGATGTAAAAGGGGCTTCCAAAGGAGAGCCATTGAAGAATTTTAGGGGCACAATCCCTTTTGAAATTTTGACTTTTATTTAAAATGAACCCCAAAAGATGAGGTTTCTACCTTTTTGGAGTTATGATTTAATTCTTCTTGGAAACTAAGACCTCTTGTAGATAAAAATAGTCCTGAAATCCCTTAAAAATGATCAAAGCGAAACTCTCTTGATATGAATGATATGTTGACCAATCAAGGATTGTCATATCATCACCTTGTGGAGTTTTTTTCCACAAATTGTGTCCTTCTTCTTCAAATTAGCATAAATCACAAACCCTGATGGCTCTTGGGGTGTGCCACATACCACTAGAATCAGATCAATGAGGAGAATCTAACCAAGATAATCTAGACTCAAAAATTCATGAATTGTCATGTCATTTTGGTTTACAAAAGGTGAGACATCTCCTATTGTTGTTTGGATTGACATCAATGGTAACCACATATCAATAGTCCTTTGCATCATGAGTTGCCTCCAAAATGTTTCCTTTGTTGTATTAATTAATGGGTCTACATCCCCTTTATTTCATGCTAACAAGGGGATTCAGAAAGGTTGTCCACTTTCCAAACTTATTTTTTGTTGGTATCAGAAGGAATAAGAAGAAAGTTGGTAAAATCCATGAGGAGAGGTGAGTTCAGTGGAAGATTCATTACTCAAGATCTTGTTATAACTCACTTGATTTTCGTCAATGATGGTATGATTTTGTGCAATGATTATTTTATAGATGTAGATATTATCATTTAATTATTATTTCTTTTTGGTGAATCCACTGGAATGAACATCAATGGTAGTTAATAACCATTTCTTATAGCAAGTTAGAGGAAATACAACTCTAGTATCTAAAGGGGAACTTCTCTTTTGAGCTTAAAATTATAGATGATGGTGTGAAATATTTGGGGTTCCACCTCAAAACTAACAAGGAGGATTGGAACTGGCTCATTGCAAGTTAGAGAAATGACTTAAAATATGGATTCATAGATGGATTTCAAGGACAAGTAGATTGGTTCTAGTTAAATATGTTCTTGAGGAAATTCCAATTTACTATATCTCCCTAGCATGGATCCCAAAATGTATCATATAAAAGGAAAGAATATTATGTTTCAAATTATTATGGACCAATCACCAAGACCACTCAATCCTCCCATGGGTTAGATGGAAACATATAGTAGTTCCAAAAAATATGGAGGTTGGGGGTTAAAGAACGTTTTTCCTTTTTCCAAATCCTTTGCAAAAAAAATGGATGGAGCCTTTTGAGTACTCAAAGCCCCTAGACTTCGGTTGTGTATCAAAACTACATTCCCCAATCTTCGACTGAATAATGGATTAGAATGGGGGGGATCCCAAGTAAAACATCTCAATCATTTCGAGAGTGATTTTAAATTCCTTCAACCTTATCAACATTGGTTTATCCTAGAGAGTAGGATATGGTAATAGGGCGAGAATTGGAGTGCATCATTCATCTAGTAGTGGTGGGAGGCACTTCTCACCACATCCTCTTATCATTTTCCTTAGGGAAAAAGGTATATCCAAGATTTCCCATCTCAATCATCTAGAGACCTCAACAATATGAAGTTAAGAATGGAAATTTGTAGAGGACCTTGGAATAACCAATGAGTACAAGGATATCTAGTCATACTAACTGCATGCACTCAGAGATGGCCATATCTGTTTAACTAACTAAAATGATGAATTGATATGGATTTTCTGCAATTTTGAATTTTGTACCCCTAGATTGGGGTATTTCCAACTAAAGACTAAAAGACCCTTGGGCAGTCTTATTTTGTGGTGGAAGTTTATTTGGAAATTTAAATTTCCTGCTAAGACCAAAAATTTTATGTGGTGTTTTTTAATTAACAAAGTTCCTACCTAGGATTTCATGCAACACAAGTTCAAGATAGGCCCTGGTTGGTGCATTTTGTGTAAGTCAAATGAATAAACTATTGCTCATATTTTCATAAGATGTTCCTTCATGATTCAAGTTTCAAATTTATGTTGCTCTGTTTTGGGTCAATATTGTGCTTGAAATGGGGATCTGATTAAGGAGATAGTGAAATTGGAGTTTAGCCTCCACAACTAGGAACTTCATGGTCTTACCTTTAACAATTGGTGAGGGAGTTTAGCTGGCTTAAAATAAATATATATTCTAGGGCTTTACTTTCTCTTTGATGCATGTGCTTAGGGAGGGTCTAGCGATCTTGGAACATTTACCCCAGAAAAAGAACAACCCTCCACCTTGGTGCATGAAAGGAGAAGAACCTGAAAAATCGATTTTGTGGGCATATTTTTAGAGGGCATCTCGAGAGAACAACAAACTTAGTGTGTGTGTATCAGGGGGGTATTATACTTAACATCTATGAGAAGAGATTCTTCCAAATCATAATGGGTTTCAGAAGAAGAACAAACAATCAAGGTTAACTTTTGGCTTGCAAATACTTGTTGGTTTTTTCCTTAGAGGAAGGTTGTGAAATACAATTTTTTTGAGATTCTTTAGGAGTATTAAATTGGTTTACCGAAACTCAATAATGAAGAAACATTTTACTTGATCCTACATGGATGATATTATGTGGCTAAGACATTCTTTTGACATTATCTTACTGTTTCATATTTATAGAGAGAGGAATGTATATGTTGACATATTGTCAAAAGAAAGACTAGCATTCAATCGAGACCTTTGGAAGATAACAGAACAAAAGCAATCTTATTTTTACAAGTACT
The DNA here is from genome assembly GCA_000404065.3 of Pinus taeda. NCBI lineage: Eukaryota > Viridiplantae > Streptophyta > Pinopsida > Pinales > Pinaceae > Pinus > Pinus taeda. The sequence continues at coordinate 299,114 of APFE030394314.1, forward strand.
GCCATAGGCCATATAATAAAGATCTCATATCAACTTCTACTTCAAATTAATAACTTGTTTTCTCTTTGTTTATTTTAAACTGATATTTAAATTCAATACCCGTGATATTTTAAGAATTATACATATGGTAAAGTCAACTTCACGACTTTTGACATCATGATGTAATATGACAAAGCACAATATTATAAGAGAATAACAATCTTTATATAAAGATATATAAGACAGACCATTCATCTTTTAGCTTATGTTATAATACACATTATTGTGTATATGGAGAATAAAATTTTATATCATTTTGAATGAAACAAAGCAAAAACAATTATTAATGTTTAATATTAAGTTATAATTAATATATTCTATTAATGTAACCATTTTTATTATCATCATATTATATAATAACATTTACTCACCATAATAATATTATATATTAATTTAAGAAATAAAGAACGATAAAGTACCTAAAATTATTTAATTTAATAGTAATTTAATTTTTTATTAATAAACTAGTTATTGAATATATTAATTACCTTAAATTGTATTAACCCGTGCTTTTCATTAAAAAGAAAAAATTAAATAAAATGTATATATACGCAAATAAGCATTTTAAAATGCTAAGAAGATAAATAAAGCGAATAATTTTATAAAAATGTTGGAGAAATAAATAAAGTGAATAACTTTATTAACCAGGAGAGGATAACAAAGATGGAATTTAAAAGTGGTTTCTTTATATAAGGAAGTTATTATTTGAAGTTCCATTTATTGGTTTAGAGGATATGAAAATATGTTAGTATTTTTCATTGTCAATCATACAATACAATAGAATCTGTAATTAAGAAAAAAATTAATATGCAAATTATTTATTAGCATTCAAATAGAATCTATCACTTAAAATTGAGATAGATTTAATTGTTTATTGTTTATTTTAGTTGAACTTTGTGACAAGTTTGGTGAACTTGTTATTTATCTAGATATTCAATAAAATATATTAATGGACAATTTTTTTAATTTAGAAAGCTATGGGATATCGGAGTAAGTGTGTGGCATGCTTTATGATAAAGAACAATGGTTTAAATGAACAATTAAAATTAGCAAAGAACAAATGTGATAGGTGAGGATAGCTTATTATCAGAGTGTCTGCACAGGGTGCATCTATTTATCAATGTGAAAGCTCATACATATAGAGGATTACAAGTTTGTCGAGGAGTTGGAACAATCTCCTCAAAAATAAGATCTAAGAATTAATTAAGTCATGTATCACAACTAATAGATAATAATAAAATATTCTAGAGAATTTTACATTTCTTCATTAATTCCAAGCCTCCACCTTAATGGACAAATGAAATCCCTACAATATCAAAACAAAACATGCTTACTAGTCTAAGTCTGAGTCGAGCTTACAATTTGACCTTAAGAATATCATTTTGACCTTTCTTCTTGTTAAATAATTATAATGCTTATTCCTTGATTTATTTCTCTTTGACTACATGATACAACTGGGTTGTGGTCTTCTTCTCATTGTTAGTGATGCTTCATTAGGTTCTTGAGACTTGAATTTATCTTCATTACTTAAAAATTATTTAGTAGACTCATACATACACTGTTGCAGTGTAAAATTCATCTTGTTCACTTAATGGTTGCCTCATCATTTCATAATAATATTTGATTTCCTTCTGACTCTAATGCATAAAAATACCATGAACCTCTCCAAATGTATCTGCCATTATTTCCATATTTATGTCATCTAAATTATTTATTGATTCATCAATTTGCTCATTTTCAAGAGCCTTCACTATAACGCCTGCTTCTTTTAGACCGACATCAATTTGTTCAAAGGGCTTTTCAAACCATTCCTCAAGAAGTTTTATTTGCGCATCATATTATATTTCAACAACGTTGAACTGACTTGTTTCCTTAACTATTGTTATGGATTTTCGTTCATGTCCTTTTGCTTCTTCTATTGTACCTAGACTTTATTACGATTTCCTACTACTTCTATTGTGATGGGTAGATCATTCACCTCCTCTAAAGCAAACAACATTTTATCAATCCACTTCTTTCCAAATATAACCCGCAATCTATGTTGCATGAGCTTCTGGAACATGGGAACATTGGGAACTTGGGTACGGGTGTCTGGAATCGCTATAGGTTTGCCCAAAATCTACAAGAAAGTGCTAATCGAGAGAGATAATGTTATATAATAAAAAAGTTTAAAAATATAAATATAAAATATTTTTTTTAATTTAATATATTATTTATATAATAAGTCATAATATAATTCAAAATATTCAAAATATTCAAAATCAATTTAAGTATTAAATAATAAATATATAATCTCTCCCTATATATAAATATATTCTCTTGGTGTCTCTGTCTATGAGCCTCCCTTTTATATATAAAATGGCAAATTCATTATCATTTTTCTCACATGTTTCTCTAGTTATTCTTACTAGAAAAAACAACTCTAATGTTTAACTATTCACTGCCACATACAATATGCACACGCAATCTTGAGCCTCCTTTATATATATAAAATGGCAAGTTCATTATCATTTTTCTCACATGTTTCTCTAGTTATTCTTACTAGAAAAAACAACTCTAATGTTTAACCATTCACTGCCACATATAATATGCACACACAATATTCTACAATATATACATAAACAGTAAAGGAAATACTCATCAACATGACATTGCCACATACAATATGCACACATAATCTTCTACAATATATACATAAATAGTAAAAGAAATACTCATCAACATGACATCGCCCTTACATCGAGGTGTCACAGGCTTCCTTAATCTATAAAGAGATTGTTCCAGTTTCTAATTCAAGATATGGGTGTTGAGGATGTCTTTGGACTTCATGTTTTGTGGGTAGTTCAGCATATTTCTCTACTTGCTTTATATTTCCTAACCCCAGAGAACACCAAAACTCCAAAAAAAAATAGTTTTCAAATCTCCCCAACTCACATTGCAGCTCCTACTAAAAAAGTAACATTCTCATACAATTCCAAAGCTCCTGGAGCCCGAGAACCATTGTAATAGATTTCTCATCTCTCGATAGCAGTAGCAATCCCAGTGTAACTGAGCATGCAATCCATTTTCATAAAACGAGTATCTATCATCAAAATGGATTACAAACAGCATATAGATGATTAATCAAGCACCTACAGAGAGTCAGTTTCCAGCTCATAGTAGACAATAGATTATGGCACCTAGAAGGAAATACCTACAAGACAGCTAATGACATAGTAATCCACTTCACACATAAGCTTGACCCTCAACTTTTCTTGCAATAGCCATACTCAATCCCCGTCAACCATGGCAAAGGACTCAAGCAATCCAACTTATAACAGGGATGTCAAACAACACTACACCACTGTGTTAACTCCTCATAGTGCTCAGATTCAGCATTGAAACCAAACACCACCTCTTCCAACAACTCCAACTTGCTCGCTCACTACATTAGATGCTGACTCTGCACATAGATGGATCTTTGCATTGTTCCCACTATTGATTTCACCCACTTTCACACAATTTCTGACAGCTCCAACAATGACTTGAGACCTACAATTTACAGTACTAACAGCATCTGGTCCATGGCTTTCAATAGTGATTTAAGATCATTCACGATTGCACCTCACTCTGCACGGATAATGGCTAGCTTGCAGTTTTCAACAATGATCTGGTTTGAGACATAAAAGACAATCAAAATTGTACATTAGTCTACACCTCCACTCCTTTCGTTATGCTGCTTTAACATATGAATTCATTTACGCAAATCAGGGTTGGAATTTGGATTTCTCTTTACCTGTGGTACAATTTTTTTTTAATGTTTTAGGTCTTTATTCTTACTTCAAGAAACATTAGGATAAATTAACCCTTCACCAATAAGAATTTAATTAAAAAATTACCCTTCAATAACATAGTTATGTTAAAAAATTTCACATGAAAAAACAAAATTAATATAACACACAAATGACTCATTAAATCCTGAATCTTGGTTTGAAATTGCATAGAACAATCACAATAAAATTTTCGGAAACTGAAATCAAATTTCCTTGATCGTAACATGTCATTGCATTTGTATATATGAAATATGACTAAAGAGATCTTATGGGACATATAAGATGACTAACAAAGTAAAACTATTGATTGTTGTCAATAAAAACTCAAAAGTAGATTAATTAATATGGTTTATGTTATGGTTTAGATAATCTAGTATATATTATTAGATCTAAAGATAAAATATACATTTTACCATATATATTTTAGCATTACTTTTGATCATGACATATACACTAGTATTAATAAGATTGAATGCATAATATCTGAACCTTTTAAAAATTGAAAAAATAAACTCATAATAAATTGACATTGTGGATCTCCTAACATCATGTTATAGGATTATGTTATGTTTTCCTCATTCATTATTACATTCTCAAACATTATTGAAGCTTGAACATGTGTGAAGTACTAAAGGAAAAATGAAATAATAATTTGGTTGGTGTTTTTTTCTTAACCTACTCCAATGTGCCCCATATTCCAATGCATTGGTGCATTTATAGGTAACATGTGTGAAGTACCAAAGGAAAAATGAAATAATAATTTGGTTGGTGATTTTTTTTTTACCCTACTCCAATATGCCCCATATCTAATGCATTGGTGCATTGATAGGTATAGCGCACATTGCTAACATGTTTTCCTCTATAAAATATCTTAACCTACCTTGTTACATATGTTTGTGTTATGCACCAATCTGTAGTTATGTTTAGTACACTTCAAAATTAATTTTCTAAATAAAATAATTTAATGGGGCCTTGATGCAATGCTCCTTGTATAAAGATATATTAATGCAACGACCTATTTAGAGCACACAAAGCAATGCTATGTCTAGTACACATTCCACAACAATCCTTTTAAAACTTATTATACTACACATTGTATCGCTTGAATTAATGTAGCTATTTTATTTAGTGCATTAACCTTTTCTAATCAAATGTTAGCTTATTATAATATTCATAGTAATGCACACATGTGTCTCTTGTTTTTAAATTGTCATTTTAGCAAAATTTAGGTTTCATATTAACCATAAAACAAGCATGTCTGGTAACTTGATGTACATGTGTGTTGTACTTAATAACAAGCATAAGGAAAATTATATGTTTTCCTTACCATGTTGCATATTTTTCAATGTATGTATTTTACAAAAATTGAGTGTGGGAGGATGTATAACTATCAAGAGAGAGAGAGAGAGAGAGAGAGGGAGAGCAGTGTTATGAAAATGTAATTGTTAAGAATTTAAAGGTTATGAAAATGTAATTGTTAAGAATATAAAGGTTTATGTGCTCAAAAAACACTATGCTAAAAACCTTTCCTTGTGTATTCACCTCCACTAAAAAGAGAACAAGAACAAGTGTGTTTGTTAAAAGTTTTATTAATTGGTATTTTCTTTCTAGTGATTGGACCCTTGTGTTGGAGGACATTCCCTTACTTAGCTTCTATATCATAAGCTCAAGGTGTCATGAGAGACATTAATATTATTACCCTCTAATAGGTCTTATTATGATGGTGTCTAAGCCACACTTGTGATTTTTATGGTGGAAGGTAGGTATATATGCTTGTGTCTCTTAATATTTGGTGTAGTTTAATTGTTCTACATTTTCATCTTTTTGTGAAAATTTGATGATAAAAATCTTGGAAATATTGTAATTTTCCATTATTTATATTGTGTTTTGAATGCATAAATGGATTGAATGCCCTAAAAAAACCCTTGGACCACTTAAATTTTGTGGTATATATAACTAAAACTTACAATCCAACAAATCCATTAACCGGAAAATTTACTCAAAAAAATCAAAACATTAAACAACTAAACTAGACTTTTGCATTTTAATATCATCCAAGATTTTACAAAACCCTTTATCCACATATAAAGGTATAAAATTATATATTTTGCATATAAAAAAGGAAATAAAATTACTAACTAATATATTGAGATTCCATTTAGAAATAAATATAAAAAAATAATGTACTTATTTTTTCCAAGTTTTCTTTAAGCTTAGTGCTTTGATATATGAATGCCAATATACCTATTTCTTATGGGTTAATGAAAATTTTTAAATTTGTATATCCATATATTTTTTAATCATTAATGTTTAATAATATAAAATACAAATAAATTTATTTTTATAATTATAATAATTTAAATATGAGGAACTTACAAATTTAAAATCCCTATAGTTATATTAATAAATATGATTAGTATATGTTAGTTATTATTTTTTACCTTCTAAAAATAATGGGTTGATTTACATGGTGTTATTTGTTATCTGATCATTTTTCTGGTGATTTTGTTATTGTATTAGGTAAATGTAGAAAGGAAAATATTGATAACCAGAATAGGAGAAAATCAAAATATATCAATATCTTCATTTATGACCACTAAACAAATATTTAGATTAAAATATAAACAAATATAAGAATCATCCACAAAAATCTCCTATCAACATAAATAAAAACAACTTTCAATAAAAAGATCTCAACAATTTTCATAAAAAACAAAAAAAGTTACAAATTTTTTGTATAGTAAAATTAAGTGCTACTATAAATAACCACATTCAAGTTTATTTTATTTTTATTTCAGTTATGTAACTAAGGACCATTGTTATTTTAGAGATGTAACTAAAAAAAATGATTGAATTGTTCAATATACACAAAGAAAACAGACCATATTTTCTTACATTTAGAAAATGGATTTGCTACAACTATTACCTTAATATTATTTTAAAAAATTCCAACCCACTCACTCATCATTCATATAATTTTTGTACATAATCATCACATTTCTTATCTCTCATAGATAATATTGTTATCTTCTGATTCTTTTTTCTCTGTATTAAATTTAAAGCACATGCAAACAAGACAACTTGTAAAATAATTGAAAGAACCAAACCACTTGCCCAACCACATATGTCTATATATTGTACACTACTACACCAAGGGAACTTTTAAGACAAAATAAATCCTTTGTCTAAAAAAATCACTTTTTATTTTAGTTATTTTACATTAAAATTTAGTATCAATTGAATTGTCTTAAATATAAACTTTAAGACAAAAACAGTTTGAGACAAAAATATTTTAAGACAAAACTTTATATTTAAGACAAAAATAATTTAAGACAAAATTATTTTAAGACAAAAGCAGTTTGACATGAAAATATTTTAAGACAAAAGTTTATATTTAAGACGAATAATTTAAGATGAAAATATTTTGAGACAAAACTTTATATTTAAGACAAAGTAGTTTGAGGCAAACATTTAAAGACAAAACTTTATATTTAAGACAAAAACAATTTAAGACAAAATTATTTTAAGACAAAAACAATTTAAGACAAAAATAGTTTGAGGCAAAAATAATTTAAGACAAAACTTTATATTTAAGACAAAAACAGTTTGAGACAAAAATAATTTAAGACAAAACTTTATATTTAAGACAATGGCCACTTTAGATGAAACCTATTTAATACAATTAACAATTACAACACAAAATTATCAATTTCAGACAATATTATCTAAAAACTATAAAATTGACTTTGACAGTGCGCCCTAAGTCGGCTAGCTTGCAGGCAACTACTATCTTGCACCTATACCGAGGTTGTTATTTTACTTACCATTCACGTTATCTTATACAAAGACAAGGATTTGTTGGGCTCTTTCTTTTATGGAGGTAGTCAACTAAGAAGAACGTGACAACTTCTACTGACAATATTTCTCGGACATCAATTCCTCTTCTATCCCTTTCATATCTGCTAATACGATTAAAGACAACTTTTCTATCATTGCATTCGACACTGCTACACAAAAGGGGATTTTAAGACAAATTTTTAAGAGAAGATAAATGTTTTTTCTTCAAATTTTCAATACGAGGCCCTAGTAAAAAAGGTAAAGGTAAAGGATTAGGGATTTGCCTACTAGCATTCACCAAGTAGTTGGTTGACCATGGTTGTGAAGTGATATTCAAAAAAGGAAAAGTGTTCCTAAGACACATAGCCATAAGGAAGGTGAAGCAGATCGGGGTTCATCATGTGAAGAACCTGTATAAGCTATATGTGGAAGATTGTGCTGCATTAAGCATTAAACCGAAGAAAGTGCAAGTCGCGATGTCGATGAACTTTGGCACAAAATACTTGGTCATTTGCATCATGGTACCTTGAATGTTATATAACAAATAACCATTGGCCTCCCTAAAGGAGCACTTAAGTAGTAGGATATATGCAAAGGATGTACGTTGCAAAAGTACATAAAATCCACATTCCATGATTGGGACAACAAAGCACATACAATCCTAGAAAGGAACCACTATGATGTTTATGGACCTTTCTCGATAACCTACGCTATCAAACACAAATATTTTGTCATCTTTATTGATGACTTCTCACAGAAGTGTTGGATCTTCTTCATGTGGAAGAAATATGAGACATTCTCCAAGTTCGTAGAATTCAAGACACTAGTTGAAAAAGAAGCTAGCAAGAAGGTGAAGGCTCTGTTGTAGTGGCTACAACACCCTCCAAAATTTTGGCCTGCACTTAAATTTCAGGGCCAACTATGGATATTGTGATCGATCATTCCTTAGTCACTTATTGGTAAGTTGATAATCTCAAGCTCCTGTTTTCGATCTTAAGAGTCTTCCATGCTTTTATCTTTACATAGTTAGTGTCATCTTTGGGCATGGGGGTTATTACTTGTCATGCAAAGGGAGGTTTGTTTTGCTTCAAGGGGAAATATTTATGAGAATGGGTTGTCGTCACCACATAGACATGTTTCACACTCATTTCAAACACTCTTACACACGTGTCGCCTTTATCCTCCCAAAGTCTATCATCTGAGCAACACTTGTTGTATGCTGCCACAAAGGTTGTTGCATTAAGCGAAGTATGTGTTATGTGTTCTGGAATGTCTATGTTGTATCGCTAAGTTTTCAAGTGTGTGGTTGTAGTAAATTTTTATCATTATTCACATCAATTCCACTTATCCCACACTTAACTAAATTTCAGAGTTCCCTTAGCAACCTAGCCTCATCCAACTTTCCTGAACTGCGCCCTTCACATATGTAACCCTCAATCTTTTCCCTTACCTATTGGAACTATGATATGCGTAGAAATACCAACCTCCCTTAGCATTAAAAGTTGCGCAATGGTTTCCTCCAATGTCTTTCCTTCAGGTGGAACCCACTGTCTCTAGAAATTGTGCAGTTTGGTCCCTTGACTACCTAGTCTGACTTGCATCCTGAAATTGCATAGATGTGGTCTCCTAGGGCCTCATCCCATAGCAGTGCCTTACATCCTAAAACTATGTAAATTTGTCCTCCTAGGTCCTCATCCCACAAAAGTCACTGACCGCTAAAACTGTTGGAGTCGATCTTGTCAGTCCTTCGTCAAAGATCAAAACTCTTTATGCATTTCATTTTTAGGTGTCCCACTCCATTCACCCAGCTGCATTCTGCTAGGGGCATGCCATAATCTGACGAAAAAGGTCATGCTAGTCATTTCCCCTCATGTTTGGCACCTACTAGCTCAGGTCTTTTGTCAAAGTTCACTAAAGTCCATGACAGTCAAGGTCGGGTCCTTTAATGCACAAAGGACACTTTTGATCATTAGGTCTAGGGATTAATCAATTTGGGCTTCAAACATGTCCAATAAATCCATGCAGGCTAGAGTGAGGCCTTTACAAAGTTATGATTCAGAGAGTTTCATCATCATGTTGATAGACTTCGACTGTTCTTCAAAACTCCGTTTTGAAGAAAAGTCAAACAGTGTCATTTGTGATAAAATTTTCAAAAAAGTTGTAAGTTGATTTCTTCAGGTGCAGTCATGGTTTCTGTGGCCAAATCCCTGTCATGCAATCCCTTCAAAGAGTGCAGAAAATTTCATCATTTGAGCTAAAATTTCAAAGGAAAAAGGGAAATTCAATATTGCTTTAAGTCAGTGAAAAGTGTCAGTGAAGAAGCAAAAATTTAACCCATGACTTCCAAGTCTTTATATACAAGTTTCCACCAAAATCAAAGTCATTGTGCAAATCAAGTTCATAGGGAGACATTGCAAAGTGATTAGGAGAGAAAAGTGTGTGTTTAAGAGTGAGTTGGAGGCAATTTCCAGGGCGCAGTGCACACACTGAGGGGCACGGCGCACACAGAGCCACCCCTCAGTGTAAAATTTCAACGAGCGTGGCGCACTGGGTTTGGCGCGCGGCACACACGCACAAAGGCCCGAAACCTTGCCAAATCGCCTCAAATTGCTTGTGAAACCCCTCAAATTGACAGATATCACAAAAGCACCCATCTTCACACCATCATCAAAGGGCAGCCTAAGTACAGTACACACAGTAGTCATGGCATCAGAGCATTCATCAGAGTATGAGATGGAGACACAAAGTGACTCATCCTTGGAAGAACAGGCTCCCAGGACACATTACAATAGTGGCAAACATGTTAGGGATGAGCCAACTACCCTCACTGAATTACAGGCCTACCCTATTGCCATGTCATGCTTCCAGCACCTATCATGTTTTGAATTTTGTCAAAGGGTGGCTAATGTTAGAGTTCATCATGAGTTGGCCCGTCTTTTTGTGCTTCACCTACATGGAGGTCAGTCTATCTTGGCTGGCGTTCACCTTCACATTGACACCCGAAACTATCTTAGTGGCAACAGGCATACCAAATGTTGGAGAACAGTGGCACAAGAAAAACAAGGTGGATAGGCAACACTATGAGCCTTACATTAAGGCCAGATTCTTGAGGCAGCTCACAAGAGTCTTTCCATTCAGATACTTGAAAGATGAGTATGCTCCACTCATGAAATTGATCATGAGATACTTCAGCTGTGAGGGGAGGTTCTCTCATCTATATTCCTATCACATCAGGTTGCTCATGCACTTTATCAGGGCTCGGATGATGAACCTCCCATTTTTCGTATGCAGGAACATAGAGAGGATGAACACCTTCATGCAGCATAAGACTCCTCAGCAGCAACTTAACAACATTTATCACTTTGCTATTATCCGGATTTTGGTGGATCATCAATTAGGATTGCAGGGCATTGCTTGGGAGGACTTCATTTCCCGTGACCTCTTCAGCACTTCACAGGTACTATCAAAGGCAGAGCATGAGATAGGTGGTCCTTCTCATCAGTATGAGTGCCATGAGACCACTACTATGCCAGTATTCGTTACATATCAGAGAGGCAGTAGGCATTTGTTTGCAGCAGCAAAGCGAGTGTTATCTCCACTCGGGGTGGAAGGGACCTCGCTTCTGGCATCGACTACACAGGTATAGGACAAGGGCAAGAGGCCATGCATGACAAAGGGCCATCAGGTGAACAAGAGGCCGACTTCATCCTCATTCAGGATGATGATGCAGATCTGGAGAGTGCCCGACTTAGGATGACCATTCAGGAGCAGAACACGGAGATCCAAGACTTGTCACTCAATTTGGAGAGGGCCAAATGGATCATCAAGTATTTGGAGCAAAGGAACAAGTAGCTTGAGGACTAGCATGAGATCACAGAGCTGCAAAACATCCGTGAGAATCAACAAGCTACCCAGTAAAGGAGGATCGAGCTCACTACCTTGGAGCAAGAGATCAACAATGACTGTGAGTCTTGGCTCGAGTGGATCAACATACACCTTAAGAGACTGCTAGAGAAGGCTGATAGAGACAAAACCATAGTGAAGTGGATGGTTTATCATTACAGGGCACGGAACATGAGTTCAAAGGCTCGGATAAGGATCTTGAAGGAAAAATTGAGAAGAGCAACCAAGAGACAAAAGAGGCAAAAAGAGCAAGATCAGCTTCGAATCTTGGCTGAATCCTCTGTGGCCCAACATAGTGCCTCTTAGAGAACCTCCAGCCAAAATTTCAAGAAATTTGGGGCAATTTTGGTCACATGGAAATTTTTTGGTCACAACACAGGTTTTTTCTCCCTGTGCGTCGCGCCACTGGCGCGACGCTTAGGATTGGGAGCTCCAAATGACAAATGGATTGCATTTTTGGATTCAGCATGCAAAATCACGACTATCGGTGCTTGGAGAAGAAATTTGGGCATGATTTGAGTCTCCAGGAGGTCAAAAACTCCCAAAAAATGGCCTCTCTGCCCCTATTTTGACACACAGGAAGCAGTCTTGGGAGAATGAAGATTTGGAGGGGCAAATGAGTACCAAATTCAGAAATTCCACTTGGGTTGGAAAGTAGACAGGGAAGGCTTTCCAACAGGAACACTTGGGCACATTTTGGACTGCTGTAGGTGCCTCAAAATAGCCTCCAAATTGGCGTGATGCATATAGGGAAAAAGGCCAAATTCACCTCCGTTTCGCGAAATTTCGATTCGCGACTTTCTCCAAGTGGGCCCGTTCATATACACTTCACGTTTCCGGAAAATAAGGAAAATTTTAAAGAATTTTCACTCCGGATTGGCTTCTATCCAAGTGGCAAAGGAAGGCAAACTGTGACCCAAGCCATTTGTCATGTTTGTAATGTTGCACCTGTAGCTAATGGTTGGCTTTCCATCTCCATTTCGTAATGATTCGAGAAACTCCCCAACCCTTGGTCATTCTATCTCCTCATGGCACATTCTATATATTGTATGCAAACTATTTGCAAACGGTTGGTTGGCTTGTAATTTCTCGAAGACTGTGGGAAAGAAACTCTGTTTCTTCATTGTATATTTTTACAGAGGATTAATGAAAGGCAGTGGCTCTATTTCATGAGATTCATGTGGTTGTGAGTGTAGCAAATGTGTCTCTTATGTTTCATATGTATTTCTTTATGTTTCATAGTTCATTTCATATTCATTTCCAGTGAAGTTTTCTAAGTTAGATAAGGTAGAATTCAATTTTATTGCTCTGCCTGTGGAAAAATTTCATGTTCAGTGTTCTTTCTTTTGTTGAAAAGGATTCATGTAATTATGCCCTTTTCACTCTCCTAAGCAATCTCTCCATTCCACGTTATTTCAAACTAAATTGCTAGACTTTCCGCCTATCTTGCCTCACAAAGTAATATGTGCCTTTGTATTAAACTCTCTGTTCATTGTTGTCCATTGGTCCCATACCATCCCAGAAACTAAGTCATTCATAAAAAATTATTTCTTGTATCCATATTTACTTACTAGCCTAAGATCAATATTTCATTGTAAGTCATCTCAGGCCATATCGTTTATCTATTTACTGAGCGTGAATCGGAGAGAGCCTTCTCCTGTTCTGGTAGGGCTAGCTACCAGACTGAGCATGGTTTGTGGTTACCCTGAATTTTTCCTTCCTTTAGCCTAAGGCAGATTTAGGTGCTAACATAGTGGCGACTCCGCTGGGGAACGAAATCAATCCCCTTACTTCTCGATAATTCTAAGCTTTCGGATGATAAGTTTAGGATTGGATAGGCTGAGTAAGTTGGTTGTGTCCTTTGATTTTTCTCAATAGCACGTTGGCTTCTAGAAGATATACCAGGGCTAATCCAGATCCAAATCCTCTGCACATCTATGAAAATCCCAACTTGATTTCAATAATTCATCGTCAAGAGAGCTCTATATCTCCCATGTTCAAATCCCATTCATGCCCTGACATTTTTGAGTATCTTGAAGAGCTAGAGTTTGATGAGCAGTTTGAACTATCGTTGTTCGAAACCAAGTCCGAAAGGGCAGTTGACTCTACTGTCCACAATCCAAAATTTCTTGTAGACATGGAGATGGAAAGGGCTAACTAGTCGATTGATAACTACAATATAGCTCAGCTTCAAACTCCAATTGCTAGTCCCTTACAAACTATGCACACTCCTCCAACACCTCCGAGGCCAAATCCACCAAGAGTGATGGCTGCCCATTTTGCACCCCTTGTTTTGCCTCAAGTTCTAGATGATATGCCTGCAGATTATCAAAGAAAAATCTTGTTTTTTGATGGCACTCCTAATAGCATTACTGCTTAGCAGCATGTGGATAGAATGGCAGATTTCTATGAACTTCATGAGATCGATGCGGAGAATGTGGCAATGAGACTCTTTGTACAGACATTTGCAGGTAAAGTGAGGAAATGGTTCAAAGGTTTTCCAGCTGCACGTATCGCTACCTTGGCCAACCTACAAAGACAATTTTTAAACCGTTGGGAAGTGAAAAAGAATCCTCTTCAAATTATGGCTGAATATGAGAAAATCAAAAGAAACACTAGTGAGTCGGTCCAAGACTATTGCATTAGATTCAATTCAGTTTATAACGAAATTCCAGATCATCTAAGGCCACTTGTGTGACTAGCCATGGTGAAGTTCCCAGATGGTTTTGATGCTGACATGGCTTATCAATTAAGGGAGAGAGAACCGGCCATAATGGAAGACATGCAGAAGATAGAAATCAATGTTGAAGCAAATCTGTTAACCAAGAGAGCTAGAGAAAAAGCAGAGAAGAAGGTCACCGCAAAAGAAGAGTCTTCCTCGGTAGATCAGCTACTTCGGAAGGTAGAGTAGATGCTTGAAAGGGTGAAACTTGACAAACCTAAGCCACAAGTTAGAAATCCTAACTTTTGTGGTTAGCAACAACCACAATATAGAATAAGACAGAGAGATCAATGAGCCCAAGAGCAGACAGCACAACAGCTAGTACAGCCACCTTTGCAGCAAAATTTTGTGCATGGACCAAAATCAGATGAGGACGAGAATATAATAGGTGAAGAAAACCACCTCTTTACTCCCAATGATTGACTTATTTTTCTCACTGAGGATGAGGAGTATGCAGAGAGTTCAACTGTACACAAAGATGTAGATTTCATTCTAGCAAATGACACCGTCTTGGAGGATGAATCAGATGAGTACCAAAGAGGCTATATGAATGCTTTGTCCGCCCACCAGCAGCGATATTCACTTAGAAACAGAGACGTGCCAGTCAAACCAATTCAGAAAAGGAAGGATACCGAGGCATCAAAGAATGATTCATCAGTGGCACAAAGGAAAGGAAAGGAGGCGGTTGGTCTGGAGAGCAGCAAATCACCATCAACAGAACAATCACATCAACAAGTTGCATCAAAAGAAAAGGAAAGGAAAGAAATCCAAGTCAAAGAGGTAGAAAAGATTCCCGCTTTTAATTTAGAGAATGATATTTCTAAATTAAAGGTATCCATCCCCTTGATTGAAATAATGAGGAACAACAGTTATAGAGGACAAGTATCTAAAATGTTGAATTTTTATCCAATGTCCGACATTGTGAATGTCGAAGATGATCAACCTGAAATGATCTTTGGGCCATCATCGAATGGTTTGTCTCCTGATAGTGAGGTGACACCCTTTTATATCAGTTTAGGATTGCATGATTTTGTATTACATAACGCCATGTTCGATTCCGAAGCTTCTCACAATCTCATGCCCAAGGCTATCATGGATAAGCTTGGTCTGGGCATCATCCGGCAATACCATGATCTCTATTTGTTTGATTCCAGCAGAGTAAGATGTATAGGACTCATCAAAGACTTGGTTGTGAGTCTGGATCAGCTCCCAATGAAGAATGTTTTGATGGATGTTGTTGTAGCAGATATTCCTCCTAGGTTTGGCATGCTTCTTTCCAGGGCTTGGGTAGCAAAATTGAAAGGGACACTACAGCTAGATTTCTCCTATGCAACGATTCCAATGTTTGGCCAAATGAGGAAATTGTATCGGGAACAAAAAATGAAATACATGATCACAAGCAAGAAGAAACCAATAAATCATCCGATTAATTATGTACATATAGATTTAGAGTCTTTTGTTTTGTATTCTGATAGTTTCAATGATATCGATAGTCAGTTAGTAGAAGCAAATGATATTCTGGAAATAACAAAAAATTTCAGAGGAATTTTAAAGAAAGAAGGACAAGAACAGCAGAACATCGTTGGGAAATCAGCTGAAAGTAATGGATAGCAAGCAAACAAGGCACATCAAACAGATTTTCAACACTTGCAAGAGGAGGAAGAAGGTTTGTGGACCATGGATTTCGATGGAGTAGTGGGAAATGATGGCGCTGGAATTGGAATTTGGGTATGCAGTCCTTTCTCTGCCCCGAACAAAGTCCCTAGTAATGTGCAGGTATGCTCTTACAAGTTGGCTTTTGATTGTTCAAATAATGAAGCTGAGTATGAAGCTTTGGTTGCTGGCCTAAAGATTCTAAGAAAATTGAATGCTAAGAGGATTTCAGTATATGGCGACTCCAAATTGGTTATCAAGCACGTCAGAGGCGAATATCAAGCAAAGCATCCTAAGATGCGGGCTTACCATAATGCAGTTCTAGACATCCTAAAATTATTTTTAGAATACACCTTGACATGTGTGCCTCGTATACAAAATAGCATTACTGATGCCCTTGCTAAGGCAGCAAGTAGTTTGAAGATCCCAATGAACTCTAGCAATAAATTTGAAATCCATGTTAAGCATCGTCCAACCGTTCCAGACAATCAGAGATATTGGCAAGTTTTCCAAGATGATGAGGAGATTGATGATTTTCTGCAAAACAAAGGCAAGTTCAAACAGGCCTCTATTGATGTAGAAAATGACGATGGTAAAGGTAATGGTACAGATGAGGTGCAGATCAATGAAATGGACGTGTTGTAGCTAAAGAATAACATTATTCATAAAGTCTTGATACCTTTAGAAGAACTTTTTGATCAAGATGATGTAGCCCGCAAGCCAACATTGCAGCCAACAGAGAAGGGTGTGGAAGAGGTCAATATTAGAATAGTTGCTAATCCTAGATTGGTAAAATTGTCCAAAGCATTGCCACTAAAGATCAAGGACAAATATATTAGTTTGTTGTCTTCATTTGCAAATGTGTTTTCTTGGGACTATTCCAACTTAAAGACATATGATACCAATATAATTCAGCACACTATACCCATCAAGCCCAATCAAAAACCATTCTGACAGAAGTTGAGAAGGCTAAATCCAAAGTTGCTGCCATCTATTGAAAAGGAGATAAACCAGTTGTACAAATCAGGGATCATTGTGCCCATCAGATTTTCAGATTGGATCTCTAACTTGGTACCCATACGAAAGAAGACAGGTGAGATTTGCTTATGCATTGATTTTAGAAATCTAAATAAAGTTTCATTGAAAGACAACTATCCACTGCCCAAAATGGACCATATACTTCAGCGAGTAGTGGGAGCATCTCGTATGTCACTACTTGATGGTTATTCCGGATATAACCAAGTTTTTGTCCATGAAGATGACTGAGACAAGACAACGTTCACCACTCCATGAGGAACCTTTCATTACGCTAAAATGCCTTTCGGTTTGAAGAATGCGGGTGCCACATTTCAGCGTGCAATGGACTTGGATTTTGCAAATGAGAAGGATGTCTTTTTGGTTGTGTACCTGGACGATTTGACGGTGTTTTCCAAATTTGATGAAGAGCACATGTACTATCTAAAAATTGTCTTTCAAAAGTGCAGAAAATATGGCTTGTCACTAAATCCGAAGAAGAGCTTGTTTTCCATGGAGGAAGGCATACTACTCAGGCACATTATGTCAAAAGATGGCATTCGTATTGACCCAGCACGTGTGCAAGCAATTCAGCAAATCAATTTGCCCCGAAATAAGAAAGAAATACAATCTTTCAATGGTAAAATGAACTTTCTATGCCGCTTTGTACCTAATCTTGCTGAACACCTAAGAGAAATGACAAACATGCTTAAGAAGGACAGCCAAGTGAAATGGACGGAGGAGGCTGTAAAATCTTTCAATTTGGTCAAATTGACTCTTTCCTCAGCTCCAATTCTAGTCAGCCTGGACTACACTCAGGATTTTATATTGTTTTCATTTGCTTCGGAGCACACTATGGCAGTTGTGTTATTGCAGAAAAGAGATGATCATGAAAGACCCATTGCATTCTTCAGCATAACTATAAGAGATGCAACATTAAAATACAACATCATTGAGAAGCAAGCCCTGGCACTTGTGAAGGCATTGAAAGATTTCTGGGTATATATTCTACATTCTCACATTCTAGCCTATGTTCCTAACGTTGCTGTAAAAGATGTTTTAGTGCAGACCAATCTTAAAGGAAGATAAGGCAAATGGATTGCAGCCTTGCTGGAATATGATGTGGAAATAAAGCCCACAAAGCTGGTGAAAGGGCAGGGATTGGCAAAGTTAATGGTTGAATCAAACTTGCATGCCTTGGACATAAATCTGATCGTTGCTATGTCTGATGAGAATGAGGAAGGATCGTCAATTCAGGTATCTGAAATGTTTGCTCTTTCTCCATGGTATTCAGATATCATATATGTGCTTAAAAATTTATCACCACTGCCCGGCATGACTAGAAACAAAGCGAGAACACTCAAGTTGAAGGCTGCCAAGTTTTTCATTCTAAATGTTGCACTGTATTGGAAAGATCCCAGTGGTGTTTTGTTAAATTGTTTGGTGGAAAAGGAAGAAAAGAAGGTCATGGAGGACTGCCACCAAGGAGACTGTGGTGGTCACCTTTTTTGGAAGTCAACAGCTAATAAAATTCTAAGAGCATGGTACTATTGGCCGACATTATTTGCTGATGTATATAAGATGGTCAAGTGCTATCATAAGTGTTAGATTTTCGAAGGAAAGCAGAAGTTATAGCCTTTACCACTTAAGCCTATAGAGGTGTGTGCTCCTTTCAGCAATGGGGATTGGATTTCATTAGTGAAATTCATCCCGCTTCTTCCGGTTAGCATAGATGGATCCCCACAACGATAGATTACTTCACGAAATGGATTGAGGCAATTCCCACCAGACAAGCTACTGATGCGGTAATCATTTCATTCCTTGAAAATAACATCTTGTCTCGCTTTGGTTGCCCGAATAAGCTAATCACTGATAATGCAGCAGATTTCAAATCCAAAAGGATGGTAGAGTTTTGTCATAAATATCACATCATCTTGGGTCACTCAACTGCCTATCATCCACAAGGAAATGGATTGGCGAAGTCTTTGAACAAATCATTGGTCAACATAATCAAGAAGCTGCTGGAAATAAACAAGAAGAGTTGGCATAAGAGGTTGGTCAATGCACTTTGGGCAAATTGGGTCAGTCAGAAGAAATCCATTCGTACGTCACCGTTTGAGCTTGTTTATGGAGTTGATACAGTATTTCCTACCTCTCTCGCTACCCCGGTAGTCAAACTTCTTCAGGAGGCCGGCAGTGAAGAAGATCCCATGCAGAGAAGGTTGAATCAAATGGTCCACTTGTGGCAGACGAGAGAAGAAGTTTTCAAGAACACATCCAAATTGCAGGAGAAAATCAAGAAAATTTATGACAGAAAGGCAAAGGTGGACAAATTTCAAGTGGATGATGTGGTGCTAAAGTGGGATGTAAGGAATGAGGAGAAAGGAAAGCACAGTAAGTTCGAGAACCTCTGGAAATTTCCTTTCAAGATTGCAGCATATTGGGGTTAGAATGCCTTTATTCTGAAGGAAATGAACGGGGAAGATTGTCCAGGAGGGCCGATGCTGGTCAAGTAGTACCACTTCTATGTTATTAACACTGCTTCCACTGTCACTGTAAATACCATTTTATTTCAGTTTAGTTAGAGTTTGTTAAGTTAGTCTTAGAGTCATTTCAATGTCAAATTTGAGTCAGTTTTTTGGTCATTTCAGTTTCATAAATGAGTCAGAGTCCTGTGTTGTTTGTCGAAATAATGACTCCATAGCCTAATGGACAAAGGCACTGTCTAGATCTTCCAGAGATCTGCTATTCTTGGCACCTCCAAGGAGCTACCATCCCCCATTGGAGCCAATGTTAGAGTCGGTCTGGTCAGTCCTCCGCTAGAGATCAAAAATCTTTATGCATTTCATTTTTAGGTGTCCCACTCCATTCACTCAGCTGCATTCCACTAGGGGCATGCCATAATCTGACAGAAAAGGTCATGCTAGTCATTTCCCCTCATGTCTGGCTCCTACTGGCTTAGGTATTTTATCAATGATCGCTAACGTCCATGACAGTCAAGGTCTAGTCCTTTAATGGACAAAAGTCATTTTCGATCATTATGTCTAGGGATTAATCAATTTGGTCTTCAACCAAAGCCATGCAGTCTAGAGTGAGGCCCTTACAAAGTTATGATTCAAAGAGTTTCATCGTCATGTGGATAGACTTCGACTCTTCTTCAAAACTCTATTTTGAAGAAAAGTCAAACAGTGTCATTTGTGATAAAATTTTCAAAAAAGTCGTCAGTCGATTTCTTCAGATGCAGTCATGATTTCCGTGGCCAAATGTCCTGTCATGCAATCCCTACAAAGAGTGCTGAAAATTTCATCAATTGAGCTAACATTTCAAAGGGAAAAGTGAAAATCAGTGTTGCTTTAAGTCAGTGAAAAAGTGTCAAAACATAACATTAGAAAAATGGGTTTTTGAAGAAGCCAAAATTTAACGCATGACTTCCAAGTATTTATATACAAGTTTTCACCAAAATCAAAGCCATTGTGCAAATCAAGTTCATAGGGAGACATCGCAAAGTGTTTGAGTGTGCATCGTGCGTGTTTGGAGCAAAGTTCGAGGCAATTTTTAGGGCGCGGCACATATACACAGGGTGCGGCGCACACAAAGGGCGCCGCACACATAGAGACACCCCTCAATGCATTTTTTCAATGGGCACAATGCACACCCAGAGCATGGTGCACTGGGTTTGTCACACGGCGCACACCCAAAAAGGGCCAAAACCATGCCAAAACCATGCCAATTTTCCTCAAATTTCTTGTGAAGCCCCTCAAATTGACAGGTAGGCTCTAGGACATGACTTGTTCATCAAAGTTTATAAATGATATGGTGGTTTATGGCTATGTTTGAATGCAACAAAACTCATAAAATCAACCACAAGAAAACACCAAAGGCCATTGTTGCTAGGGTTACATAATTGTGGTATTGAGGCTAAGGTTCCATTTTCACTCACCATTTTTCCCTCACTACCATTTTTCCCTATCCTCCCTTTCTCATTTTTCCTATTATCCCTACCCTAAAACACTACCAAACCCTATTCCCTTTCCCCTCCTCTTATTTGTCAACATAAAACCACAAAACCCTACCTTGTAAAAACCCCAAAACCCTACCCTATCAAATACCCAAACCCCCTACATATCCCTAAACAAAACTTCTCCCCATATCCTCTATTCCTATCACATTACTCTCCTCCTAATACTCCCATTTGTTTCATTGTTCCCCTTGGTGGCAGATATCACAAAAGCACCTAGTTTCACACCATCATCAAAGGGAAACCTAAGTACAGTACACACAGTAGTCATGGCATCAGAACATTCATCAGAGTATGAGATGGAGACACAAAGTGATTCTTCCTCGGAAGAACAAGCTCCCAGGAGACACCACAAGAGTGGCAAACATGTTAGGGATGAGCCAACTACCCTCACTGAATTGCAGGCCTGCCCTCTTGCCATGTCATGCTTCTGGAACCTATCATGTTTTGAATTTTTTCAAAGGGTGGCTAATGTTAGAGTTCATCATGATTTGGCCTGTCTTTTTGTGATTCACCTACATGGAGGTTAGTCTATCTTGTCCAGGGTCACCTTCACATTGACACCTGAAACTATCTCAGTGGAAACAGGCATACCAAATGTTGGAGAACAGTGGCATAAGAAAAAGAAGGTGGATAGGAAACACTATGAGCCTTACATTAAGGCCAGATTCTTGAGGCAGCTCACAAAAGTCTTTCCATTCAGATATTTGAAAGATGAGTATGCTCCACTCATGAAATTGATCATGAAGTACTTCAGCTGTGAGGGGAGGTTCTCTCGCCTATATGCCTACCACATCAGGTTGCTTATGCACTTTACCAGTGTGCAAATGATGAACCTCCCATTTTTCATTTGCAGGAACATAGAGAAGATGAACACCTTCATGCGGCATAAGACCCCTCAACAATAGCTTAATAATGTTTATCCTTTGCTCTTATCCGGATTTTGGTGGATCATCAGTTGGGATTGCAGGGCATTGCTTGGGAGGACTTCATCTCCCGTGACCTCTTTAGCACTTCACAGGTACTATCAGAGGTAGAGGAAGAGATAGGAGGTCCTTCTCATCAGTATGAGAACCATGAGACCACGACTATGCCAGTATTCATGACATATCAGAGTGGCAGTAGGGACTTGTTTGCATCAGCAAAGCTAGTGTTATCTCCACCCAGGGTGGAAGGGGCCTCGCTTCCAGCATCGACTACATAGGTACAGGACAAGGGCAAGGGGCCCATGCATGATGAGGGGCCATTAGGTGAACAGGAGGCTGATTTCATCCTCATTCAGGATGATGATGCAGATGTGGAGAGTGCCCGACTTAGGATGACTATTCAGGAGCAGAACACAAAGATCCAAGACTTGTCACTCAATGTGGAGAGGGACAAATGGATCATCAAGTATTTTGAGCAGAGGAACAAATAGCTTGAGGACCAGCATGAGATCATGGAGCTGCAAAACATCTGTGAGAATCGACAAGCTGCCCAACAAAGGAGGATCGAGCTCACTACCTTAGAGCAAGAGATCAACAATGTCTTTGAGTCTTGGCTAGAGCGGATCAACATCCACCTGGAGACACTACTGGAGAAGGCTGACATAGACAAAACCATACTGAGGAGGATGGTTTATCATTGCAGGGCATGGAGCATGAGTGCAAAGTCCCGGTTAAGGAGCTTGAAGGCAAAATTGAGCAAAGCAACAAAAGAGGCAAAAGAGGAAAAAGAGCAAGATCAGATTCGAATCTTGACTGAAGCCTCTGTGGCCTAGCATAGTGTCTCTTAGAGAACCTCCAGCCCAAATTTCGGGCAATTTTGGTCACATGGTAATTTTTTGGTCAAAACACAGGTTTTTTCTCCCTATGCGTCGCGCCACTAGCACGGCGCTTAGAATTGGGAGCTCCAAACGACAAATGCCTTGCATTTTTGGATTCGGCATGCAAAATCACGACTACTGGTGGTTGGACAAGAAATTTGGGCATGATTTGAGTCTCCAGGAGGTCAAAAACACCCAACAAATAGCCTCTCTGCCCCTATTTTGACACACAGTAAGCAATATTGTGAGAATAAAGATTTGGAGGGTCAAATGAGCACCAAATTCAGAAATTCCACTAGGGTTGGAAAGTAGACAGACCAGGATTTCCAACAAGTACACTTGGGAAAATTTTGGACTCCTACAAGTGCCTCAAAACAGCCATCAAAGTGGCGTAGTGCATATTGAATTTGGTGCGGCGCATATAGGAAAAAAGGCCAAATTCACCTTCGTTTCGCGAAATTTCGATTCATGACTTTCCACAAGTGGGCCCGCTCATCTACATTTCAGTTTTTCGGTACCTTTAGCTAATGGTTGGCTTTCCACCTCCATTTTGTAATGATTCGAGTAACTCCCCAACCCTTTGGCATTCTATCTCCTCATGGCACATTCTATATATTGTATGCAAACCATTTGCAAAAGGTTGGTTGGCTTGTAATTTCTGGGAGACTGTGGGAGAGAAACTCTGTTTCTTCATTGTATATTTTGACAAAGGATTAATGAAAGGCAGCGGCTCTGTTTCATGAGATTCATGTGGTTGTGAGTGTAGCTGTTACACTGAATTTTGTCGCCTTGACTATCTGCAGTTATATGGCCCCATCAATAGCCATATTGTCCTCTTTTTCAAGCCCCATACCTCTGCTCTTCATGTCAAAACTTCAAAAGAGAGAAAGTCACTTAAAAACATGTTTATCTCTGGGT
>APFE030394316.1:0-16027 GCA_000404065.3 Pinus taeda
TGATGACTAATTCTTCGGATAGGCGGTAACTCATTAGGCAAGTCATCAACAATAATATCATAATAACTCTCCAACATTTCTTGAATTTGAATAGGTAAATCAGAAACTTTGGTGGAAGTCATGATTACCTTGGGCTTGCAAATTACAACATAGCTTACCTCACCTTCTTTCATCTTCTTCAAATACTCCTTTCCTCCAAGTAGCAGAGTTTTTGGATCTGTCTCCTGTCTCGGTCCGCCTTCTTCTGGTAGTGGCAGTAATGTATGATTAACACCATCTTTCTCAAACTTGTAGGTGTTTCTTTTTCCATCATGCATGGCTTCTCTATCATATTTCCAAGGCCTCCCCAGCAATATGTGACACACGTCCATAGGCATCACATCACAAAAAAAATTATCCTTATACTTGCCCACTTGAAACTCTAATTCACACTGTTCACTTACCAGTAGCTGATGTCCTTTTTGTAACCATGACACCTTATACGGTGTTGGATGCCTCCTTGTTTTCAGCTTCAATTTCTCCACTACTTCTGTAGAAACCAAGTTGTCAGTGCTGCCACTATCAATGATCATCTGGCAACATTTCCCTTGAACTTTGCATATTGTCCTGAACAAAGTTTTCCTTTGCGGCGGTTCAGTCACCTCCTTTGCTGATTTAATCAAAACTTTGTTAAGTACCAGAGATTCTCCTTTCTCTGGTGTGTTCTCTTCTTCTGGTACTGCTGTAACTGGTGTCTCTCCCTCAGCTGGAGCAACAATTGCATTTCTCTGTCTTACTTCTGCATTCTCTGGACATTCCAAAGCTCTGTGTCCCGGTTTGTTACACCTGTAACATCTTATTTCTTTGCCTCTTCCTCTGTCTCCTCTTCCTTTGTAAAAACTCCCTCTGCCTCTTGCATCACCTCCTCTGGATGCATGCGGGGTTGAGCTACTGCTAGCTCCATCTTTAGGTGCTGTAGACCTTCCTCTACCACCTTGACTTCCTTTCCCTCTAAAAGTCCCTCTCCCCCTGGCAGACTGCTTCCTCATGAGTTTTTCTTCAGCCTTCAGTGCTATCTGATAGGCTTCCTCTACTGTTTTTGGAGACAGTAGACTTATTTCATCCTGAATGTCCATTCTGAGGCCATTCATATATCTATCCACTCTCTCAGCTGTGTCTTGGGCTTCTCCAGCTCTTATACTCACCTTATAGAACTCTTCTGTATACTCTTTTACTGTCAAATCTCTCTGCCTGAGATTTTGCATTTGCCTAAACAATGTCTGTTGATAGTTAATGGGTAGAAATTTACCTTTAAGCTTTGCTGCCATCCTGCTCCAATTCTTGATTGGCTGCTTGCCCTGTCTTCTCCTTTCCGCCTGTACACCATCCCACCAGAGCGTTGCATGGCCTACTAACTTGGTGACAACAAACTTTACTTTCTTCTCCTCTTCCATTTCTTCATAATCGAAGAATTTCTCCATGCTATTAATCCAGTCAATCAGCTCCTCTGGATTTAGTCCTCCTTGATATACTGGTACTAACTGGTTGCATGGCCTGGCTGTGGCTTTCATCACTGACTGAAAGATCTTCATCTCAGGAGGAATCTCTGCTGCTTCCTCTTCAGTATCTTCAGCTTCGAGTTCACTTACGTCTCCATCATCTATATTCCTACCGGAGGTTAGTGCATCCAACCTAGCTCGCAGCTCCTCTACATCTTCTCTCAATTCGACATCTCCAGCATGCCGTCCTCTTCCACCACGTCCACGTCCTCGTCCTCTTCCAACCCTGAAATCCATCCTTCTACTGCTCCTAAGATTTACTTCACTGCCAATTGCTGGCTCTGATACCACAAATGATGGACTGCTTGCCGGTTCTAAAGACAATCTTCCAAATCTGGTTGCTATATCTTCTATGTCTTCAATTTGTTCCTTTGCCAATTCCTGGAGATCCTCAGTCATGAACTCCCTCTCCAGCAATATATATATATAATGCTTTGTAGATCTGTCCCAATGTTAAAGGAATGGTATATAAATATTATGTGCACAACTCTCTTTTTTCACAAATATATGAATGTGGGTATAATACTCCAGGCAACGGTGGCGCACAGCCTTTCCACGGGTTTTTCACAATTTCATAGGACTTGCAACAAACACAGCTTCTTTTAAAATTATAACTACACCATACCATATTCCAAACAAACATTGTATTTATCTATTGAAGAACAACGTATTGGTTTCTGAAGGCTGCGCACGGCTCTTGGACCACACTACAACTCAAACCATTAACAAATCAATTTCAATGGCCGCGTATTACACTATGGAGGACAGCGCACTGTGTGGGCAGCGTGTAGCAGATTTTATGGACTGCGCACAACGTGAAATTGTAAAGATAGAGCATTTACAGGAAAGCAGTCTCAAATTCAAAACTCAACAATCAAAAACCCGACAGTATGCATACGACATTCAATTATTTTTTACAGTCATCTACACATCGAATGGCACCGCCTATTCCTGAAAAAAACACATCTAATTTGTCTTTATTCAATCAATACATTATGAACATCGTGGGTTCCTTCTTTTACCCAGCTAAAACAACATTTTCTTCCCAGGTCCGCGCCCCTCTTCCTGTACCAAGACATTTTTTTTTTCATACATAAAAGAAATTTCTAATTCTACTCTTGCCTGAAAAGAAACCTTCCCTACTTAGCAGATGAGTTTTCCATCTTTTTCTTTCCTATCTCTAGCTGCCTTATTACAAAAGCAATTACATTTAGAAAGTAGCAATACCTAAAAAATCTTAGCTTTTCCTTGTTTTTTCTCACTACTAATCTAATCTGCCTTATTCTATCTAGAAAAGATGGCATATTCTATTTCTAAATTTAACTAAAAAAACATGGGAAACAACAGGCTAAGGATCCCACTCCTTGCCTGTAGACTTTTTGATTTTTTTATGGAATAAATCAGAAGAATTTTCCTCTGAATCAGATGCTCCTGCATCAGTTACAAAATAGTAGAACATAAATCATAAACCAAACAAACAATATAGTAATAAAATTAATTGAAATTATTAATATAGTAATAACATGAATTAAAATTATTAATGCAGTAATAACATTGATTAAAATTATTAATATAGGAATAACATGAATTCAATGATGATAATAATTAGTATAATAGTGTTACAAAATATTGTTACAAAATAGTAAAACATAAGACATAAAACAAACAAACTGTATAGTAATAACATGAATTAAAATCATTAATATAGTAATAACATGAGTTAAATAATGATAATGATTAGTATAACCGTGTTACAAAATAGTAAAGCATAAAACATAAAAAAAACAAACAATATAGTAATAACATGAATTAGGTAATGATAATGATTAGTATGATAGTGGAATTGAAAAAACGAAAGGAAAATAGAGGGATTTCGGGTATATCGGGAGCGATGGCAGACCTGAGGCGATGGTGCGGTTAGGGTTTCTGCGAACAGGGTAGCAGAATCACGGAGGGGTAAGGAGGCCCGGGAGGAGAGAGGAAGATTCAATCAAACGCGGGCAAATATTTGCAAGGGTAAACACAAAAGTGGGAGGGATAAAGAAATCGGGTGGGGCTGAAGGGATCAATGGACGAAAATCAGGGGAGGGGAGAGATCCCCTCCTCCAGTAACGTGGTAGCAGGAGAAACCAGTTGAGGAGGGAAGAAAGGAATGCAGAAAGAGAATGACAGAGACATACCAGTGCTGGGGAACCGATGGCAAGAAAGAATGGGAAACAGGTGCTTACCTAGGGCACAGAAAAAACCAAGGTACGTAATCCCAAACAATAAACTGGAAGATTACTGCTGCTATATGAAATATCATGCATTCATCTGTAAGTTTATAGGGTTTTGGCCATCTGAAAAGGATCTAACAAAATGGATTCAACTAAGGTGGAAGCCAAAAGGACATATAGACCTAAAACTAGGAGCAAAGGGCTTTTTTACACTCATTTTTGCAAACCTAGAAGACAAGGAGAGAATTTTTGAAGAGGGGCCATACTTCATGCACAATGCTGGACTATTTATGAGACATTGGGAGGACAGATACAACCTAGATGCTGAGAAACTACTGGCAGCACCCATATGGGTCAGATTGTATGGGTTACCAACGGAATTTTGGGACCCTGATATATTGGAAGGGATTGGAAACTCGATCGGAGCTTTTGTCAAAGTGGCAGAGTCGACCAAAAGGGGGAAGTACACATCCTACGCTAGGATATGTGTGTACATGAACATAGCAGAACCCTTGCCGGAATATATAGAAGTGGAATACCATGATGAAATATGGAAGCAGCCAATAGATTATGAGCATATTCCCTTCAGGTGCAGAAGGTGCCACGAGTACGGACATCTATACAGACAGTGCCCACAGAATAGCGAGGGGGAAGCAACAAGAATTATGGAGGAAGAAAAAAGGAAAGTAGAAGGATCGGATATACGCGAAAATGGTTTCAAGGAAGTTCAGAGAAGGCAAAAACCAAGGCAGGAGGGAACGAGAGGACAACCAAAGGAAAAGAATATACCAGTTGAAAACCAGAACAAGTTTCAGGTCCTTCAGGATGAGGAAGAAGAAATTGAAGGTGGAAAGAAGGCAGAAGAGGATGATGAAAATGCACCAAAGGAAATCATAATAGAAACAATAGGAAAAAGTATAAGCCAGAACAGAGAAGGAGAAGTAGAGATGGGTGAAAGCAAGGAGAACATAGTGGAACAAATGCAGAGGGAATCAGAGAATCGAAAAGATAATGGGGCCGAAGAGGAAAGAATAATGAAGAAACTGCTTCAATAATGGAAGAACTTAGATGAAAGATTCATACCCGAATCACAGAAAGAACAATATAAGGAAGCCTTCCAGAAATACAAAGAGAATAAGGGCAGTATTCCAGAGATCGGAATAGATCAAACAGGATCATAGGGAAATCAAAACCTGGGAATGGACGGTAATGGCAAAGGGGGCAAGAACAGAGGCAGACAAACAATAAATGAAACGATTCAAGCAGTGGGAGAAACACTAGTCAATTCAGGTAGAGTGATACCTCTATCAGAGGTATTTCAACAACTATCAAAAAGTTATAAATGATAATTACAAGTTGGAATATTAGGGGGCTCAACAGTAAGGGCAAGCAGAGATATTTAAAGGAGAGATTGAAGAAGGAAAAACCCAGCATAATGTTAATTCAGGAAACAAAAATGAACCAGCAATAGCTGCAAGAAATAATGAAAAGGATGAGACCTGAATATGAGGTAATGGCTCAAGATGCGGTCGGTTCAGCCGGGGGCCTAGCAATTATATGGAATCCTGAGGAAGTAATTTTTGAGAACTGGATTAGCCTCCCTATAATATTAACAGGCATGTTTAGGTTGACAGGAATGGAGGAAAGAATTCTTATTTCAGGGGTTTATGGCCCCCACTTACCCAGGGAACGGAAGGATTTCCTAAAGAACATGCAGGTAATAAGACCAATCATCCCTGGTAACCTATGGATAATAGGAGGAGATTTAAACTTGATTCACGATATAGGAGAAAAGAAAGGAGGTATAAGATGACTAGATCATAGCATGGAGGAGTTTAATGAGGTAATAACAGAACATAGACTATTTGATATTCCCACAACTAATGGTGTCTTTACATGGAATAATAGGAGGGGAGGAAAAAGCTAGATAGCCTCGAGATTATATAGGTTCCTATTATCTGAACAAATATTGAACCGAGTTGTATTCATAGAAACAAAAATCCTTCCAGGGCTAGGGTCGGACCATTGGCCGATCCGACTAGAAATTGATATCAAGAAAAACAATGGTAAGAAGCCATTTAGATTTAAGGCTTTCTGGCTCATAAATCCCGAATTCTTACGAAAAATGGAAGAATGGTGGACTCAGAGCAGAGTAAAGGGAAATGAAAAATGCATATCATTCAATTGAAGCTCAAGGAAATTAAATGTAAAATTAAAAAGTGGAACAAAGAGGAGTTTGGGAACATCATGGAGGAAAAACAAAAATTAGAGAAAGAAATGGAGGATATCCAACAGAGAATAATTTTGGAAGGAAGGGATGAAGAGAGGAGTAAGGAGGAGGGCAGAATAATTAACCAACTGGAAGAGAGAAGAAAACAGGAGGAGATTTTGTGGAGGCAAAAGTCAAGGATTAAATGGTTGCGCGAGGGTGAGAGGAATACAAAAATTTTTCATCAAGCGATGATACAAAACAGACAAAGGAATCAGATCTTTTCAATTAAAAATGTGGAGGGGGAATGGGTAATAGAACAGGGAGGAATTGAAAAAGTCCTAGTGGATTACCATAAAGAAATTCTCACTGAACCACAGGAGGCACGAGGAGAAGCAATAGAATATATCTGCAAGGAAATACCAAGACTCATAACAAATGAACAGAACAAGGCTCTGATGAAGGCAACAACTATGGAAGAGTTTGAGGAAGTTGTTATGAATATGAAAAAAGGCAAGGCTCCAGGGCCCGATGGGTATACAATAGAATTCTACCAGGCATGCTGGCACTTCTTAGGACAGGAAATCTTAGAAGCAATCGAGGAATCAAGAATGAAGCAAAAGATCTAGCCAGGTATTAACTCGACCTTTCTAACCCTGATCCCTAAAAGTAATAAGTCGGAGGATGAACAAGGATTTCGCCCAATAGCACTATGCAATGTCACTTATAAGATTATAGCTACCTTGATAGCGAAAATATTAAATCCTTTACTCCCGAATATCATCTCACCCGAACAAACTGGCTTTATCGAGGGACGACAAATACTTGATGGACTAGTAGTTACACAGGAGATGATTCATTCCCTAAATCAGAAGAAGCAGCGAGGAATGATGATGAAACTAGATCTATCAAAGGCCTATGACCGCTTGAGCTGGAGATACCTTTGAATTGTGCTTGAAGCATTTGATTTCGAAAAGAGATGGATTGAATGGGTCTACAGCATGATCTCAACGCCGATCTTCTCAATACTGGTAAATGGTATCCCATCGAATACCTTTAATGCAACAAGGTGAATAAGACAAGGAGATCCAATCTCTCCTTTTCTATTCATAATGGCAGCTGAAGGGCTAGGGAGAGTTATCAAAAGAGAGCAAAGGGAAAAGATAATGAAAAGCTTAGAACCATGGGGAAACAATTTGGCAATAACACATCAGCAATTTGTAGACGACATAATGCTATTTGGAGAGGTTTCTATAAAAGAGGTAAGGAATATCAAAAGAGTACTTGAAATTTTCATGGAGGCTTCAGGAATGGAGATAAATAAAGAAAAATCATGTACATTTATATTTAACACCCCTGATTCTATCAAGGCTCATCTTACCAGAACTTTAGTCTTCAGACAAGGGGATCTCCCAACCAAGTATCTGAGGAACAAGTTGGACATAAACCCTACCCGGATGAAAAACTGGCAGGGTGTAATAGATAAAATAAAGAACCGACTGGCAAGCTGGCCATTTAGATCCTTGAACATACCCAGTAGAATAGTCCTGCTAAAATCGGTCCTACAATCGATCCCTATCTACCCTCTGTCCATCAAAGCAACGTCCAAAGGAGTGTGCACAAAATTGAAAGAAATATTTGGGAATTTTTTATGGGAGGGACCTAAACAACAGAGGAAATGGGCCTTAGTCTCATGGAAAAACCTGGTGAAAAGAAAAGAGGAAGGAGGATTAGGTATAAGGGATCCGGAAATGCTGAATAAGATACTAGGAGCTAAATTATGGTGGAGATGGGTATAAGGAGGAAATGATGTGTGGAAAAAAATTAGGGTAAAAAAATATAACATGCCGGACTCAATAGAGGGCAGACTGAGAATTGAAGAAGTCCCAAAAGATTCCTCTATATGGGAATTGGAAAGTCTGAACAGAGACGTGGTCAACAAACATGCTTTTTGGGAAATCCGTGAAGGAAGCAGTGCCAAATTTTGGGAGGATAGGTGGCAGCAGAGAGATAAACTGTCAGAGATACAAACCCTACAAGAAACTCAACAGAAGCGAAGAGGGCAGATATGGATTATGTTAGGGATTATTGGAAAAATGGAAAGAACAATGGAAAATGGAGGACTTGGAGGAAACCAGAGGAATGGTTTGAAAATATAAACCAAGAACTGGAGAAAATTTACACTAAAGAAGTAGATTTGAGAAAAATTAAAACTCGACCAGGTATGGACATTCTCAGGTGGGGAATATCAATGAAAGGAACTTTTACAGTAGAATAAGCCTATTACATAACAACAAAACAAGAAAGGGAGGATGGAGCAATGGATTGGAGAATAATATGGGAAGGAAAGTGGTGGCCAAAAATCACAATATTCGCATGGCTGGTTAGTAAGAGTCGGATTCTAACCTGGGATAAAATCCAAAAGAGAGGCTATTATGGGCCCTCGAGATGTAGTCTATGCAACATAGAATAGGAAAATCAACAACATATATTAAACAAATGCCTTTATGCAAGAAACTTATGGGAGAGGATCAGAGCACTTTTCGGGAAGATAATGAGAGATCCAAGCAGCATTCAGAACACCATAATGCAATGGGGCAAAGGAAAATTTCACAGCAGAGTAATAAGAAGAATATGGAAATTATCGGTAGGCTTCGTAATATGATTCCTTTGGAAAGAACGTAACAGGAGGATCTTCAGGGGCCAAAGTTGTCAACCTGAAAGAATTTGGGAGGAGGATTGAAAATCGATCAAAGAAAGAGTTATATCCGAGACATGGGAAGAGGAGGACTGGAGAATGAACCAAGAGGAAGGAGGAATAGTTTCCAACTTAAAGATGGAATTTAGTATGATTTAGCCCATAAAAGAGAATAGGAGTGGCCCTCAAATACAAAGTCCCAACCAATTCAGATATCCAGGAGAGCATTTCATAGAACTGAACTTTGATGGGGCGTCTAAAGGTAACCCTGGACCAGCAGGCCTAGGAGGTATCTTCAGATGCAACGGGAACAGGGCTGCGGACCTTTTGGCTAATTGGAGGAGTAAAGAGCCGACCAGAAGTTTAGACAGGAGCTGGCCATCATTGGAAGCGTATCAAAGCTGGGGAGAACTAAAAAACATAATAACCCAGGATCATAATGAAGCAGTCACAGTTTGAAGGAGCGAGGACAAGACTCCCGATCGGGATGAGCAAGGTGGCAATTCGGGCAATTAATGCTCGACAGTGTGGCATGCAGGTAAGAACAGGCGGGGTTCAGGGAATGATTACCACGGGCAAATGGATCGGGGAGACGGATCTCCTCTCAAGGTGAAGGGACGGCAAGGTACAGACAGAGGTCGGTAGATCCGTCAGTATGTCAGAGAAGAGAGAGGGGAATGATGGCATGGGAGAACGGGACAACATAGTGGAAAGGGAGGTAAGCTATAAGCGAAGAAGGAGGGGAGGCATAAGGGAGAAAGTTTGGCGAAGAGGAACGAGGAAAATTGCATGCAGAGGAACGGGTGAGGGTGGCGACAATTTGTCGTATACAGTCGGGGGAGAGGGAGAATTCAGGAGACGAATCGAAAGAATAGGGACGCAGAGAAGGAAACAAAGACGCAAGGAAAGAATGGCGGCAGATGGTAGTATGACTGCAGGCAGATGAATGAGGAGCAGGGTAGGAGAAGGGAACCAGGGACGAGGAAACCAGGATGTGAAGGGTAAAGGAATAATGGAGGGGGATACAGAACAATTTTTCATACCTGTGTATGATGATTCAGAGAGCAGGAGCGAAGATGTCGAAGTGGAAAAGGCGAAGGACGAACAGGGGACTAGAAAACACGGATGGAATGGGAGAAACGCGAGGAGCAGGACCATGAAGCGAGGAACAGAGGAAGCCGGAGGAATTCAGGATCGAGAAGCTGAGGAAGAGAGTGGAAGATGGATTAGAGGGCGAGGTCGATGAGGCAGGGGAGGCCAGAGGAGACGGGGAGTAGCAGAGGGAAGAAGCAGGTGAGGACAATGCTGCAGAGAAGGCACGGTGGAAGACGGGGAGACCAGCGTAGAAGGGGCAAGTAGGAAGGGAAGAAAAACTATTGGGAAGAAATTATAGGTAGCTGAGAGAGCCTATAGTGAGAAGAAAAACCTGAAAATCAGAAGGATAATTGAGCATTGGGAGGAGGAGGCAATACAGGCCCAGTCTGAGGAGGAAATGGAGGATTGGGTGTATCTTCTGCCGGATCCAGGACATACCCGTGGTCGTATGACATTATATAAACAATCTCTGCATGTATATTGGGTAATGAAGAGGCTTATGGCCAAGGCTATGGAGCAGATAGCCTTGGAAATGGCAGAATTATCACAGGGGATCCCAAATCTGAAAAAGGAGCCGAGGAACATTCAAATCACCCTACTCATGCAGGATAAGAGGCTGGAAGAAATTCAGCAACAGCTAGAGGCGAGTGGCTTGGTAATCAAGAAGGAGAAGGAGCAGCAAGAAGATGCAGGGAACCAGTGAAGAAAAGTCATGTTTTTTGAGTTTTTAAAAAGTGTAGTTCTTAGTTTTCATTAGTTATGTGTAGGATCTCTGTTAATTTTTATTTGCAATCATATGACAATAGTTGCGGATATAAGGCTGATGTATATAAAGCATGGAAAGATAGACTGAAAACTTTCTATTTTTGGTTAGCTGTTAAAAACTACAGGTGGTCAAGAAACCCGGTTTCCCCTCAGGGCGGGTTGAGACCACCTTAAGATTGTAGTGGTTTCAACTTTGTTAATAGAAAATGGTAACTCCTCAGCTTACAAAAAAAATGATTAGTATAATAGTGATACAAAATAGTAAAACATAAAACATAAAACAAATAAACAATATAATAATAACATGAATTAAATAATGATAATTATTAGTATAATAGTGTTACAAAATAGTAAAGCATAAAACATAATATATATAGTAATAACATGAATTAAAATTATTAATATAGTAATAACTTGAATTAAATAATGATAATGATTAGTATAATAGTGTTACAAAATAGTGTTACAATATAGTAAAACATAAAACATAAAGAGACAAAGAATATAATAATAACATGAATTAAAATTATTAATATAGTAATAATATGAATTAAATAATGATAATGATAATTATAATAGCATTACGAAATTGAGTTACAAAATAGGTTAACATAAAAGATAAAACAAACAAAGAATATAGTAATAACATGAATTAAATAATGATAATTATTAGTGTAATAGTGTTACAAAATAGTAAAACATAAAACAAACTATATAGTAATAACATGAATTTAATAATGTTAATGATTAGTATAATAGTGTCCACATGGGGTAGCTCAAGTGGCAGTGTCCGTGGAAATGAAGTCTTACCGAACCGGAAGTCTTGGGTTCAAATCTTGGGCTACCCCTCCCCTGTAGCGGGGTGTGTAATGGACATGAAAATAGGAGAGTCCTACCAAAGCTTACAAAAAAAAAAAATGATTAGTATAATAGTGCTACAAAATAGTGAAACATAAAACAAACAAACAATCTAGTAAATACATGAAATAAAATTATTAATATAGTAATAACATGAATTAAATAATGATAATGATGAGTATAATAGTGTTAAAAATAATGTTGCAAGTAGTAAAACATAAAACATAAAACAAACAAACAATATAGTAATAATATGAATTAAAATTATTAATATAGCAATAACATACATTAAATAATGGTAATGATTCGTATAATAGTGTTACAAAATACTAAATCATAAAACATAAAACAAACAAAGAATATAGTAATAACATGAATTAAATAATGTTAATGATTAGTATAATAGTGTTACAAAATAGTAAAACATAAAACATAAAACAAACAAACTGTATTGTAATAACATGAAATAAAATTATTAATATAGTAATAACATGAGTTAAAGAATGATAATGATTAGTATAATTGTGCTACAAAATAGTGTTACAAAATAGTAAAACATAAAACATAAAACAAACAAACAATATAGTAATAACATGAATTAAATAATTATAATGATTAGTATAATTATGTTACAAAATAGTGTTACAATATAGTAAAACATAAAACATAAAGCAAACAAACAATACAGTAATAACATGATTTAAATAATTATAATGATTAGTATAATAGTGTTACAAAATAGTGCTATAATATAGTAAAAAATAAAACATAAAACAAACAAACAATATAGTAATAACATGAATTAAAATTATAAATATAGTAATAACATGAGTTAAATAATGATAATTATTAGTATAATAGTGTTACAAAATAGCGTTCCAAATTGTAAAACATAAAACAAACAAACAAACAAACAATATAGTAATAATATGAATTAAAATTATTAATATAGTAATAACATAAATTAAATAGTGATAATGATTAGCATAATACTGTTGAAGGGACAATGTCTCTTATAAGAGAAATTGGACCACTTTGAACGGATACTGCTTGTATGAATAAGCATGTCCACTGTGACATTAGGTTGCCTCCATCACTAGGAACTAGACTGTAGCATCCTGCCACTGTAAATTCATATGATTTGTAATGGTAGTTAGTCAGCAAGTGAAAGTGGAACATCAACATCCCACTAGGTTACCACCCCTTGCCTATTCGTGAATGGAAGCAGGAAACAATCACGTCGGACTTTATTATAGGTCTGGTCAGAACCAAGAAGAAAAATGACCCTATTATGGTTGTAGTTGACAAATTAAAAAATACCTTTTATTTTATACCAATTAAATCCACCTATAAATCTATTCAAATTTCTTATATATTTATGAAATAAATATTCAGGTTACATGGGATACCCAAAGTGGTAATATCTAATTGGGATTTCAAGTTTACATCTTCATTTTGGAAGAATCTTTTCTCTAGTTTGGGTACACAAATTGAATTTAGCATAGCCTATCACCCTCAAAAGGATGGGTAGACTGAGGGATCCAACCAGTTATTGGAAGATATGTTAAGAATGCTTGTGATGCAACATTCAAGTAAATGGGAGGATTACCTCCATTCGATTGAATTTTATTATAACAATGGATACCATGACTCCTTAGGAATGATCCACTTTGAGGTATTGTATGGGAGGAAATGTAGGATACCCATGGACTAGGGCAACCTTGTCAACAAATTGGCATTAGGTCCTGACATGCTAACCGAAATGGAGCAAACAGTTGAAAAGGTTGGTCATGATTTGAAAGCTTCTATGAATAGGTAAAAAGCTTATATAGATAACAAAATAATCTACAAAGAATTTAAGTAAGAGGATCATGTATATTTACGAATCAAGATAATGAAATGCACTCTATAGTGGAGCAGATGTGCTAAATTAGCACCTCGGTACTGTGGTTCCTTTCAAATATTGGAATGAATTGGGCCAATAGCATACAAAATTTTGCTACCAAGCCATATCCACATTCAAAAAGTCTTTCATGTCTCTCTACTAAAAAAGTATTTGTACTATTCTAAGCATATAATTAACTGGGAAAATGTACAAGTAATTTAAGTAGTGAATTAAATTCGTGTGCATACAAATATGTATATATATATATATGTATCAAGTTTCAAAATAAAATGATAATAATTCATCATGGTGGGCAGGTTGAACCAGAAGGAAAATTCCTAGAAGATCCTCTTTGTATTCTCTATCACAGAGAAACAACATTACATAGACGAGTCATCACCTAGGTTAAAGTGTAATGGAAGCACTATGGCCAAGGGGAGGCTACCTTGGAAGACGAGGATATTATCTGTAAGGCTTATCATGCTTTATTTGTATGAGTTATAATGAACACTAGGGATGGTGTTCCTCATAAGAGGGGTTATATGTGACACCCTGAATGACATTTACATGTTATAGTACTGATTATTATTTTACTTTTATATTTCATTGTCATATTATGTTCCAACAGAAACATCAAGGAAATCATGACTAAATTTGCCAAGTGACTTTAGAATGATATCTGAAATAAATAGATATATTTCTAGAAACAAAAATTTGGTTACATAAACCTCCTAAGACAGCTATTGGTTGTTACACACCCTTTTCCCCAAGAGGAGAGATTCGAGAAGGCCTTGGGAAAGAAAAGGAAGGGGATTGAGAAGGCAAGAGATGCCAAGTAATAAAGAGAACCTCCTTGAGCTAGGTGAAACAAACCAGTGGGAGCCTTGGACACAACCCGAGAAGGTTAAAAAATCGAAACCGAACTATAGTCATGAGGATTAAAAGTTACTCAATCCACCTAGTGTATGCTAGTGTTTAGAGAAGAAGAGATCAGGGGAGGCTTTGGAAATCATAGCCAGACTCATGGTTGGATGGAGAGATCTTCTAAGAAACAAAAAACTAACTAAACAAAAGGAAACGTATAAGTATCTAAGTATTTTTTAGAATTTCTTCAAATTGCTTATGCAGGTTGTGAATATGGGATAAAGATCAAACAGAGAGAATTGTTCTACCTTTTATTCTTAAAAAGAAGAAAAATTGTAGAACATGACTCTGGATAGACCATAACAACCAAGTCATTCATGAACCTGAAGTTTTGTTTTATTTTTATAGCCTATTCCTCTACTAGAATTTACAAACGTATAGATTATAGACTTTGAGAGAAATATACAGGCGTCTTAAACTGAAATAAGAAATACATGTATGATAATGATGAATTAGAACATAAAACATAAAACAAACAAACAATATAGTAATAACATGAATTGAAATTACTAATATAGTGATAACATAAATTTAATAATGATAATGATTAGTATAATAGTGTTACAAAATAGTAAAACATAAAACATAAAAAGAAACAAACAATATAGTAATAACAATTATTAAATAATAATAATGATTAGTGTAATAGTTTTACAATATAGTAAAACATAAAACATAAAACAAAAAACAATATAGTAATAACACGAATTAAAATTATTAATATAATAATCACATGAATTAGATAATGATAATGATTAGTCTAACAATGTTACAAAATAGTAAAACAAAAAGCATAAAAAATAATAATATAGTAAGAACATGAATTAAAATTATTAATATAGTAATATCATGAATTAAATAATTATAATGATTAGTATAATAGTGTCACAAAATAGTGTTACAATATAGTAAAACATAAACATAAAACGGACAAACAATATAGTAATAACATGAATTAAATAAAAATAATGTTTAGTATAATAGTGTTACAAAATAGTAAAATATAAAACAAACAAACAACATAGTAATAACATGAATTAACGTTATTAATGTAGTAATAACATGAATTAAATAATGATAATGATTAGTGTAATAGAGTTACAAAATAGTGTTACATAAAACAAAAAAACAAAGAATATAGTAATAACATGAATTAAATAATGATAATTATTAGTGTAATAGTGTTACAAAATAGTAAAACATAAAAAAAACAAACTATATAGTAATAACATGAATTTAATAATGTTAATGATTAGTATAATAGTGTCCACATGGGGTAGCTCAAGTGGCAGTGTCCGTGGAAATGAAGTCTTACCGAACCGGAAGTCTTGGGTTCAAATCTTGGGCTACCCCTCCCCTGTAGCGGGGTGTGTAATGGACATGAAAATAGGAGAGTCCTACCAAAGCTTACAAAAAAAAAAAATGATTAGTATAATAGTGCTACAAAATAGTGAAACATAAAACAAACAAACAATCTAGTAATTACATGGAATAAAATTATTAATATAGTAATAACATGAATTAAATAATGATAATGATGAGTATAATAGTGTTAAAAATAATGTTGCAAGTAGTAAAACATAAAACAAACAAACAAACAAACAATATAGTAATAATATGAATTAAAATTATTAATATAGCAATAACATACATTAAATAATGGTAATGATTCGTATAATAGTGTTACAAAATACTAAATCATAAAACATAAAACAAACAAAGAAGTAATAACATGAATTTAATAATGTTAATGATTAGTATAATAGTGTCCACATGGGGTAGCTCAAGTGGCAGTGTCCGTGGAAATGAAGTCTTACCGAACCGGAAGTCTTGGGTTCA
>APFE030394319.1:0-31224 GCA_000404065.3 Pinus taeda
AGACATCTCAGCTTGTTCTCAGAAAGAGCATTATCAGATTGGAGCACCATGGCATATACAAAGGGGGAGTTCATTCAGAGACTTCAGCAGATCTGGTTTCTAGTCACGGAGAGCATGTTCTTAGGGGGAGCATAACCCTTTGCCCTTGATGTCAAAGGGGGAGAATGATTCAGTATTGTTGTCATCAAGTCCAAAGGGGGAGATTGTTGGCATTATGATGCATGTGTTGTACTTGATGGCAACCCTCTCATAGAAGATCATCTCACTTGTATACATTCATAAGATATATCAGATGTGATAGAATGCATGGGTTACCAGACAGCAAAAAGGGATCAGATGACAGTTCACAAGTAAGCTTTGCCATCAAGTCCAAAGGGGGAGATTGTTGGCATTATGGCTAAAGTGTTGTCCTTGATGGCAACCTATTCAGGTGATGGATCACTATACAACAGGATAGTAGCAGAGCTTGTGTACAACAGGACAGTAGCAGAGATTGATGATCAGCTATCAAATATTGGAGAAAATCAGAGGTACGCAGGTACACCTTACATAAGGTGCGTACACGCAGGCCAGTGTTACATAAAGTGCGTACATACCCGCAGTTATCCAGTTCATGGGGTGCGTACCCCCAGTGCACACATTCCAAGGCAGTTAAACGCCCACACATGGGGTTTCTCATGGTATTTAGCCAACAGTATTGGGTTATCATGGTTTTGGCCCGCGGTATTGATTATTTTATTATTATTATTGAGCCCCATGATCCTTGATTTAAGGAACAGCTTGCCTATATAAAGAAGAGGAGATCATTTGGCTTAGACATGTTTTTGGGTGAATATCTTATGAGGGTAAGATCTAGTCTAGATCTAAATAAGGTGAATCTACTGATGGACTAAGATCTCTTCGACGCATGTTCAGATCCGTAGATCTGACTGTCTGGTTTCTTTCTGAAGTCTTGAAATCATCTATGCCCGAAGGTACGCAGGTACAGTGAGCGAAAAGTGCGTACATACGCAGGAGCGAAGAGTTTCAGGTGCGCCGGTACGCAAGTACAGAAGGGTTTCAGGTGTGGATGACCGCAGGCAGTTCAGTGGACTCAGAGCGGGGTACGCAGGCTAGCAGTTGAGCAGAGTGCGTAGGTACGCAGGCTAGCAGTTGATCAGGGTGCGTACTTGTATGCAGGCTAGCAGTTGAGCAGGGTGAGTATATAAGCAGGCAAGCAGTTGAGCAGGGTGAGTACGTAAGCAGGCGAGTAGTCAGTTGAGCAGGGTGCTTACTTCTCTTAATCTTTGTTTATCATTGTTGTGTTCTGGGTGTTGAAGTGATGTCTAGTTTCTGGTATTATGATCTTATGACAGCCGTATGAAAAGTGATTGAGTATATCTTTATGTGATCTGATGAACTAGATCTGATTGATGACTCTCATTGTATATGTATTGATCTAGTGATTGAGTGATTCAGAAAGTTGTTTGATTATGAGCTTCAATGTGGTTATTGGGTCCAGTATGAAAATTGGATGAAATGTGGCCCTTTCAGATTATGTGTTGTGTTTCAGTGTATCCAGTATGAAAATTGATGAAACGTGGTACCTGGAGGAGAAGATTGTAGGTCAGCACCTACGTACTAGTATCTAAGCTAGTACAAGAGCTAAAGGAAATCTTTGGAGCATTGTAGCAGGTAGTAGCCTGCGTACTAGTAAATGGATCGGCTAGTACAAGAGCAAAGGGGGTTGTAGCTCCCGTACTGGTATAAGGCTGCACCAGTACAAAATATTGTAAAAGGATTTTCTTATTAAGAAGAAGATTGAGATGACTTGCAGCAGGTGGTTTTCTCCCGCATTGGGTTTCCACCTTATATCATGGTGTTCATGTGTGTGCCTTATGTGTGATGATCTATTCTATGTTACTGCATCTGTTAACTGATAATATGGTTGATAATGTTCTAATGCACTCATTGAAGATCAATTAACTTAATCATAAGAAGTTGTGGAAGTAGCATATATGAATCTGGTTATGGAAATGAAAAAGT
This sequence comes from Pinus taeda, assembly GCA_000404065.3. NCBI lineage: Eukaryota > Viridiplantae > Streptophyta > Pinopsida > Pinales > Pinaceae > Pinus > Pinus taeda. The sequence continues at coordinate 2,026 of APFE030394319.1, forward strand.
TTTATTAATGTGATAATACTGATTCACCCCCCCCTCTCAGTATTATTTCCAACACCAGGTATCAACAAGATCTGGTGAAGGTATGACCCAAGGATTAGATTTGACTGAGATCATGTTGACAAAGGCAACATGAGGAGGTGGGAGTAGAAAAATTCTCATCAAGGCAGAATCTTTAAAAAGACCTGCTCCCACACTCACATAAAGAGCACGAGTGTGCTTGACATATGGAACATTGCCATCTGAGGAGGAAGAGGCAAAGAAGGACAGTTGGTCGACTGTGATGATCTTCCCTTGATGGGGAAAACAAATCACGCGGAATAGGGAGGAGGCTACAACATGCATGGCATGGGTCCAACTCCATCTGAGTAGAAGATTATAATTGAGATTAGCATCAACAATCTCTACCTCGACGTGCAGTATCTTGCCCTCCAAAGTAATGGAAAGGTTGGGTAAGACACCGAAGGGTCACAAATCATGCCCGTCGAAAGCTTCCAAAGTGTTATGGGTTTGGTTCAAAGTAGGAGAACCAATAGCCTTCCAGCAAATGATTTACATGATGTAGGTAGAAGCACCTTCATCGATGATGGTCCTATGAATGGTTTTCTCATTGATGATTACTTGAATGAGAAAGGAAATCTGATGAGGTAGATGTGGAATGTGGTTCTCTAGATAAAAACATATCAAATTGGAATCGGTAGGATCAATTCCCCCAATAGCCGACATCAAAGATTTCCATTGAGACGGACAGGTTTGGAGTACCTTGAGAGCAGACATAGCTGATGGTGCCTAAGCCAAATCCTCAACAATATTATAGTGTTGAGCAGCTTGAGCGTTGAGATTGTACAAGGACTTTCGTATCACACCTCAAGAGGGAGGTCGAATGACAGAATCAGGGTTAGGGCGCTCGATATGAAGATGACCAATACTTGAGGCAGAAGAAGAAGGGGTGGCCTCTTTTTCTTTCCCAACTGTCAGAGCGGGAGTTTGATAATATTTTGATCTAGTAGCCACATTAATAGGCGTACCCATCATGAACACTTGAGATCTTGAGGAAGAATATGATTGAGGTTGGTCTACCATTTGATTCTGTTGAGATGGAAAAGGCTCTTTCAGGATAGCTAGGGTCCCTTTGAGCAAATGACCAACTTCATATTGTCAGAGACAATCCTTAGTATAGTGATCCTTCTCACAAATGAGGCACGGATACTTAGGCTTCCATTGTGAAGAATCACCAATAGACGAGTTAGGAGGACCCTCTTTTGGGGCATCGGCTTTACCCTTGCTTTTTCCTTTCTTCTTACCTTTCGAGGATTTTTCCGTTGTGGTAGGCTGGACAACATGGACCTTTGAGGTTTTACCAGGGCTAGATGGATTCTGGGAGGAACAATTGAAAGCAGTGTTTGAGATCGACTTCTATTTGGAAGAAGATTTTTGCAGGGGTCTAGGACATTGAACCAATTACTCCATCAACAAGAGGTGTAGCCTGTGACTTTAATGTCGTGGGATCGGATGATGGTCATGGAGCATTGGGTAACAACTCATACAAAGTGCTAGACTGAGAGTAAATGAGATCTAAGTAATGGGCACAAGCAATGACTTGTTCTTCGGTAATGCATCCACCCATAGCTATATCGCGAGCAATTGGAGTGACGAATGACTTTGTAAACCATTGAGTGAGCAACTGATCAACAATCTCGAATTTGATTAGGCGACGTCTATGTCTCCATTCATGGATGTGATCAGAGATTTGTGTCGCAGTATCTTGCTTAAGAGATGTGAGAAAATAGGTGTCAGTTTCATAGCGAAGTGGCAACTAGAAATGTGTGAGGAAAGCCATGGCTAAAGAGTTGAAGTCATGGTAAGTACTTCAAGGAAGCTCGATGTACCACTTAGTTGTAGCACCTGTGAGGTTTTGTTGGAATAGATGGAGATGAATAGAATCATCAATATAAGAATTTGAAGAGCACCAAAGGTGATATGTCATCACGTGGGCTTGAGGATCTTCTTTCGCTTTTCCATCAAACTTAAGACAATTGCTCGAGATCTTGGACGGAACCGGAGCCCAGTATGGTGAATGAAGAATTGGATCATTCGTGAGTCGAGACACATCTGGCAACTCTAGTGTGGCCAAGAATTACAATTGAGTATTGAAAGGCATTGGAGGTTGATAAGAGGGTCCAACCAGAGGAGCCAATCCCTGCTGGTAAGGATTTTGGCCATATGGCATTTGATTATGTCCCCACTATATGTTACCTTGGCCATAGGGAGGATTTTGACCTTGAACACCTTGGAACTGTCCAGTCATAGGTTGTTGATAAGCAACATACGAGTTAAGAGGCTGTTGAGCCTATTGACCTTGGACATATGGATATTGCACTCGTTGTCCTTGAACATACATGTTTTGAACTTGTTGCCCCTGAACAAGAGGATTTTGGACCTACTATCCTTTGACATAAGGATTGTACACTTACTACACTTAGACATAGGGATTTTGGGCCTGTTGTTGCGGGACTTGATTCTGGCCTTGTCCTTGCAAGGGTTGACCCTATTGATATGTATATAAGGGTTGCTACTGCCTGGGTTGGGTCTGTTGTTGCAAGGGTTGACCTTGCGGTTGCAAAGGATGTCCCTGCGACTACAAAGGTTGGCCTTGTAAAGACATACATTGGGAGGTTTGCGGAGCATACTGCATCTGTTGTTGTAACTTTTGTGAGGGTTGCCCCTGCGGTTATTGGAGTTGTCCTTGTTGTGGCATGATCTGTCCCTGTTGTTGCACAGATGACCCTTGCTACAACAAAGGTTTCCCTTGTTTCTGCAGAGGTTGTCCTTGCTGCTGCAAGGGTACTTGAACAATTCCCAAGAAATTTCCAAACTATACCTAGCCATAGCCACCCTGAAAAGTGGATGGGCTAGGCTAAACATATTGCCCAGACTGAAGGACATAAGGTGGATTGACCATTCCTTGAGAACCATATGGAGCATAAGGAGCTTGGTACTGAACCTGAGCCTCATAAGGCTGCTAATACTAGAAATTTCTTGACCCAGACGAACCAACAGGATTTTGGACCTATTGGTAATGGACATTGCTTGATCTAGTAGGACCAGCAGGGTTTTCTATAACACCAAAAGAAGGTTGGTTCATCCCAACCATGTGAGCTTGTGAGATACTGACATTGGTGGTGCCTGACATCATAGTAACACTTAGATTTTGTCCCCCAGGCGGTGGCACAGCTTGTCCACTTACTAGAGGGATCGAAGAACTAACAGTAGCATTCTTCAAGACCGTCAGCTAAACTGGACTGGTGACTGGGATGGACGAAACAAGAGGGTTCAGATTAGTGGGTTGCACCAGGACTGAAGTAACAGCCTGTTGGGAGGTTAGATTCACAATGAACGAACCTGTAGTAGGCATGGCACTAGATGCCCAAATAGGGTTGTGATAAAGTGATGAGGCACTAGGTGTACCTGAGACCAATCGTTCTAAAGTCACATAATTAGGCGGCAAATCCTGATACACCCTGATGGGAATTCTCCCCGTATAGGGGAAACCTTCAGGAGGAAATTGATGTTCTTCCTCTTCGACAATGTGTGGATTAGAAACTCCTGATTGATCGAGAGAGACATCTGGAGCATCGCCTTGAGGTTCCATAGTTGGGAACAAATGACAACGAACGCCCGAAGATGTAGGAGGGCATAATTCCAAAGGAACACTCGGTTGATCATACGGACTGTGCGGATGCTATGGTGATATCCAAACAGGGTCGAACAAAGGATTCAGAGGATATATAACCAGTCCAAGCTGATCGTCAGTAGTCGATGAACTCTCAGGAGTCTGGACGGGATTGTCTAGAGATTCCAGGCCAATATCAGGAGGTGACCCAGTATCTGAAGTAGGTGAAGGATGAGATGACAAAGGTTGAATTATCAGAATGATTCCGAGTTCAACACCTTGGTCCTCAAGTGACCCTGGTAATTCAGGAAAAGGCTCCTCAGACAATATTTCAGACGAAGGAGAGGAAGAGGAACTAGGTGAACCAGATAGTTCAGCCACGATGACCTTGTCTTAGTTAACAGGAAAAGAGAGATAAATTTCAAGGCCTTAAAATGTTCTTTAGGGAAAACTCATGATTTGGCCTAGAAAAGACTAATAGGATGTTATAAGATCATGGGCAACAATTTTTTAAGACGCATAAATAAACTGGTGCCCTTTCATGTTTTAAGAGTCGAGAAAGAAACAAAGATGACTCTATCACTTTCGATTGGAAACAAGCTTGAAAGGACAAGCGCTCGAATGATGTTTTAAGTTTAATGAGTCAAAAATATCAAATGACTACTCCAAATGATCTAGGTAAAAAGGATTACCAGGCAACCATGAACTGTAGAATACCTCCCGGCGACTGAGAAGTATAGGCAGGAAATCTCCCCAAATGTTGTGTTGGGTGTATCGCGTTTCCAAGGCGGAAGACTCGACTTCCTATGGATAAAGGATTGCAGCCTAGAGGGGTCTCCCATTATATAGTCAATGGTACGGGGAGCACAAATCCGTACTAGCATTGTCCAATGCCGAAGCTAAAGAAAACTGCTACCTTTAAAGATGCTGGAACACGTCTCTAGCTTAAACCTTCTAGATGTGATCGTTAGGTTTCAAATGCGCCTTAGGTTAATTGAGTTCATTTTAAAGTTTATCTTAAATTATGTCTCAGTTTTTAGGCCTTAGCGATGTGACTCGAAAAGCCCTAAATGCAGCTAAATGAGACAAGATCCTTTCAATTCGATGAATTGTGTATGTTAGGTTCCTATACCAATAGGAGTCATAATTTTGAATGAATAAGGTTATGCCTTGTAATATTGTACATACCTTTTCTTTTTGCAAATGTTTTCCATATTAAAAAATTAAAAAATGTGAAGAGGGTATGTCCTAAAAGAATAATCAAAGGACAAAAGGAATAAAAAATATTCAAAAAATGAAAATATATGAACCCAAAAAGCAAAGAGACCATGAAAGTGTGCAAGTCAAAATGGCACTACTATTTTTTTATGCATAATAATGATTGTGTGAAGCTTGTTATTAATGCCATAATCCATGGATATCAAACTGTTTAATCTTGATTATACTATGCTTTGAATTTTATGTTTATAGTTAGAGAATAAAATATGACCAAACAATTTAATCTTGGCAGATCATTAGATAGGTAGATAAAATAAAAGGAGCTCATCAGTTTAATCTGAGCCCTTGGGTGATATAAGGTTAGAATCAGATAGTATACTTTGTAAAAGAAAAAGAATTGATAAGGGTTTGCTAGCCTAAATGTACCCAAATAAAATAAAGAAAACATGGTAGTGTGAGTAAATGGATAAGTAGAAGAAAGGTTGCAGAAATATCAAGTGATTACACAAAAGCACTTATGTCATGTTTAAATACATCTTTCAAATGTGTATAAGTAGTAAACAAAGCAAGGAAAATGGTTTACAACTTGGTTTATTTAACATCCCATCAGTCATTTCACCCCTTTACTTACTAATTTCCCATAAATAAGTTCTAGTGCTTTAAATCCTACAAGTCAAATAGGCTCAGAGCATTTCTCTGACTTTTGGAGGGACCGGACCCTCGACTTGATGACTTATGGACACAAAGTGCTAGAATCCCCTTCATAAAATTCATCTCCCTTCATTTCCCCTCATTAGCTCAATGAAATCTCTTTTCCTAAGGAAAAACTTCATTTTCCTAGGGAAAGTAAAGACCACCATGCAAATTCTATTTTATTCAAAAAACCCACAAAAAACACTTTATCCTAAGTATAAAGTGGAGTGCGCAGAAATGTTATGTTTTACCTTTTTTACTTAGGAAAAACCCACTCTAGCCATTAGATTTCATATTAAGTTCTAAAATTTTTATATAATTCCCCCTATAATTACCCTTTTCCCGCATATTAATTAATTCCTTTATATAAATAACCAAATCCCTTAGTTTTTATAAAAACTATACACTTTACCCCATATCCCAACAAATGTTATTAATCCTGCCATTAAGCCCTACCCGATCACATAACCTAGGATTAATTCCTAAACCAATCCCATACCGCTGAGGTTTAAAGCATTGGGCCCCTCCCTAAACCCAAGCTTTATAACCCACGCATTTCCCTTGCCCAATTAATATCCGATTAAGATCTGCTTCATCCAACACTCCACAACCATATCGACCAGGGCCGATCACCAATATTTGCCCACCTGATAAAGCGGTTTTTCCCGACCCCCCTATTGCTACATGTCAAACACTGCAGTGCATCTGCTGACCCCTCCCAAATACCGGTCGTGCCACAAAAACGGTGTGACGACCCTCCAATACTGCTTCCCCGCTTAACCGAAAAAGCCGCCAATTGTTCATTTGCGAATGAACCTGCCAAAAAGCAATTGTTTTTCTATAAAAGACGGAAAAGCCCTCTTTTCGCCCTTTTCACACATTTTCTTTGTAACACTGTGAAAACCTTTGCGACTTCTGCAAATGCCGAATTGACCAACATACCTCCAAATTCACTCCAGAAGATGCTGCAGACAACCCAACTGACCTCCCAATCCATACCAGAACTGTACAAACCTCTGTAGCTTTCACGAACCATCAATTTGAAGCCAATTCACCTAATTCCAGGTATTTCACCATAGAATACCACTCCCTATTCACATTTGGAAAAGTTCGGCCTGTTAAGTATTTTCATTAAGTCAAATTAATTGAAAATTACCTTAAATTTAAAAACACCCGCAGCCAAAACCCTTTGAAATTTCCCAATTTCCATTCAAACCCCCAGCGCCTAATTCAAATCCACAAGAAATGAATAATGGCTGCCCCTGGTGCGATGGACGTCCGACCTGTGACAACTCCACATTTGGACCTAGACCACCTTCCCCTGGCTGATAGGGACTTCCAAATAAAAGATACCAGTGCATCAGAGCTCCTGCTCAAAATCCATTGCTTGAGCAGAGACAACTACCTGAAACATTCAAATGACATTGGCCTTTGGGAGTCCAATTTACCCAAATATCAGTTCCCCCAAGTACATGTCTTCCTAGAAATTGTCCACATGTGCCATGCATGATATGTCCCTAGTCATAGAACTATCATGTCTCATGACCAAAATGTTTTTTTTACCGTCACAGCTAAATCCATAAATGAAATGTTACATTTTCAACCAAGACCCAATCTAACCCCACTCTCAATTGGGGATCTAATAGACCAATACACCAAGTTAAATCCATCTAGATTGGCTCAGTTACTCCAAACTTTCATTGTCGAAGAAAAACATATTCCTAAGGATCCCCCTCCATATATGTCAGTTATTTTCTTGACAAGGGGCAAGTAAATTGTGACCATGATATCATGCATTTTGGGCTACACTACAAGTGAATATATTGATGAGCTTATACTTGCCTTCATGTCCATTTATACCCCATGACAACCTCCTACTATTTTGTAAAATTATGCTGAGTTTATAGCTCATAGGATGCATGAGCAGTTTACTAGAATGAGAAGTGAAAGAGTGTTTAAGCACTCATCTGTCCTCTATCATATGTTCCTATATTACCAACTAGACAGATTTCCTTTCACTCTTCAGAAGCTTGATACCAAGGGCCAACCCAGGTTTGTCATTTTTTGGACCCCATTATTCCACAAATTTGGATCACCATACACTTATTTAGATTTTATAGACTCTTTTGTACATCCAGTCATGGCTATGATTATAGGAAATCCTCCACCTAGGATAAGTCCAGAGATAAAAAGGGTCCTCCAGCTATCCAAACAAACCAAAATAGGAGATTGTTACCTGTACCAAAACCACACAGAGATAAGGATCTATGGGTGCCAGCTTGCACCATATAAACTACCCAAATACCTCCCCATGAGGTTATTTGCTTTGGAGTATTATAGGCAAATAATGAACTCAGATGAAGTAAATTTTATTTTGGCCAAGAAGAAACCCAATTTAGAGTCAAAGATAAATTGGGCCCTTTCATCTGTAATTCAAGAGAAGCAGGGGAGGAAGCAAATTGCATATTGCAAGAAATGAAATTCGAAAAGTGTTTCATGTGGAGATATGACCCTCAGGGATTCATGACCAGACTTAGGAAAAAGGCCAAATTGGGGCCTTACATTCATCACTCCATACCTAAAATAGAAGCTTATGCCAATCAATTTGATTGGTTGGAGAACACCATGTTGGCTTGTAGGGGCCTGACCCGGGCTCAGAGGTGATTTAGCCAAACAAAGCCCAGTACTATTGGCCCTTTCGACAATAGTCCGTGGAGCGTGGACTGAGGTCTCACCCGAAGTATTATGGGAGGGTGCTAGAACTAGGTTTCCACACCCTAGAGATGTTTGATGATTCTCGGTGGTCCGCAGTTTGACCTTGCATGCACGTCGCTACGCACACCTATCAGTACTTCGCGGTCTACGATGTTGTCTTCGTGTAGCCCTACTTGGGGCCCAATCCATTTTATTACCCAATTCGTTACTATTAACCTGATATTAGTCAATCACTTAGCCTATCAGTATGTGTCTAGTTATATTTAACAGTGTTCAGCATTCATATAAGTGGGCGCGATAAAGAAAACAATATGATTAAACAGGAAATAGCACAAGAATAGATACACAAGATTTGGAATCAAACTTCTCTTTATTATTCTTCTTCCTTGGTTACAGACTCGACTCCGCCCTGTGCACTTAGCTATAGGGGTCCACACACTCAGCTGCGGACTCTACTAGGCCTTTGCGCACTTAGCTGCAGAGCCTATTCCTACTCCTACGACCCAAAGCACTTAGACCTTTACTCTATGCTCGCTATCTTCTAGACTCCATTTGTTTCTCCATGTATCTCTGATTATCTTTACAACTCAGAGCCTTTCTCTATTTATACAATCCCATGGTCCGCGGACCATGGGTAGGCCGCCACTACATTCAAAACTTAGGGCGGACAATCCTATGACTCTAATATATAATTTTCGCTCCATGCCCGCATTTCGTGGAGTCTTTACAACAATAATACTCAAAATTTGGGCTTTGAGCCCCAAAACATGTTGTGGGGGCATTCCATGCCCAACAAGCCCCCAACACAAAAATCGTGACTCGTCCTTGAGTCACTCTATCAGTGCGGTGATCTTGGCACAGAGTCCCTCCAGCTAGTCCCGAACGGTTTGAATGTTGGCAGCGCACTGAGTTGTTGCCTGCTGAAATTGTTGCATTCTTGCTTCTGAACCCTTTGTAACTCGATTGTTCCCATATAGTCATACTGATATGTATTTATAGTCCTACACCCTTGTTTGGCTTTCTGGAGCGCGAAGACTGTACTGTTGTCGGCTAGTCAGATAGTGGAGGCCTCTGTGAAGCTCTTCTTAGCTTCCATGAACGTCTCCTTCGCGCTCTCCAAATCAAATTCAGGTTCCTTTGTAGGAGCCTTGCGAACCCACGCACTTTCTTCTGGCTGCTTACCTTTATCATCTTCGGTGATGATACCGCTTCTGAGCACTATGTTTACATTCGGGTCTTCTTCGTGTGGCTCAGACCTCATCATTTGCAAATTCTAAGTCAAGGGAGGGTGGAGTACCCCTTTTTCGCGCAGCCTCGCTATTAAGGTAGGGAAATCTTCTGCCTCGTGATCAAACTGAGTACACTACAAACATGATGTTGTTTTCGGATTCCTACAATCACAAGCATAGTGTCCGAGCCCTCCGCAATTGTAGAAAATTATTTTTTTGCGACCCCTTCCTCGTCCCATTCCACCTCGACCTCGTCTGCGCCCCTGCAATCTAGCGCGCGCCATTCCTGTATTTGGGTCAAGGGCTCATGTTTCGGTCTATACCCTGTAGGAAGGAGTCTGAACCATCATTAGTTTGTAGCTTTTGCAGGTGCATTCATCATGGCCTATTGACCAGCAGAAATTACAAAACAATTGTTGGGACGTCTTCGTATACTTCTTCAATAGATGACAATGATCCGTAGTGTGCTTTCCTCCTATTTGACAAATCACACACCATAATGCAGGCGTTGTGCTTAGTCCTGCTTGTGCCTCAGGTCTTAACGGCATTGGCCCTCCTCTCGCCAAGTAATTCACAAATACTGGACAGTGGTCCTTGTCATGCCCCTGGCCTTTGCATTTTATGCACCATACCTCCTCGTGCACCTCTAGCCGAGGTGTCCTGTCTTGTTTCAAAATCTACATTTCCAAACACAAATTTTGCGGTTGCATGTGGATTTGTTGGACTCCCAGACCAGGATCTTGTATAGGGGTCTCATGCAATCTCATTTTCATCTCCAAGGCTTCGGCTTGGGTGGAAATCTTTTATTGTGATAGTGCCATCCTTAAATGCAGTGTTAATGACGCTACAAACCATGCATGGTGTTTTCCATCCGTTAAATTCATGTTGGCTTCATAAATCATACTCTTCAGTCTTTGGTCCAAATCCCAGGGGGTCTCGCCTGGGAGCATCACGATCTCATTAAACCCGATAATTGATTGTGTCTCCGACTTTGGCCTGCTAAATTACCTGTTCAACGTGGCCTAGATTTCTGCAATTCCTACGTTTGGATGGTCATTAGAATGCTTAATGTACCATGTTAATGCGTGATCCTACAACGTGCTTACCAACGTAGCCTTTTTTATATTGTCATCAATGACTCCTTGTGCTTCCCATACTGCTCTTACCACGAACCAGAATTGGTCTGGATCTTCCTTCCCTACTCCTCTGAATACTGGTAGTTTGATCACACTCGCTATACTGAACTGTGGTGGTGGCAGTGGTGGGGTGGGTGGAGATGGAGGTGAAGATGGTGAGATGGGTGACAGTGTAGGTGGAGGTGGTAAGCGTGGAATCTGTTGCCTTATCAGACTGACTGCACTTCTCGAAGAAACTTTTGCGAGCTCTTCCTCGCTTTCCTGCGAGGGTGAAATTAAGGGACTAGTTTCTAACTCTTCACCACTTCCATTTCTATAGATCTTCCCACTTAAAATAGTCCCAAACATTAATTTATTCGCATAATCATCTTTTTGCAAAATAGCCTCTTAATCCAAGTATTCAAAGATTTAATATAATTACCTCGCAGTCCTTTGAGGAAGCATCGTTCCGCCTCACTCTAGTTGACGGTCATATCTACCGCGAACTCAGTGATAAATCCTCCTATCATTTGATCGAGCCAATGATCCATAGCCCACACAATATTATCTTCTGATGCTTCTAATCTGCGCACTAATTCCAGAGTCCATATGATTGGTTTATCGAGCATGCACCTTCCTTGACTATCTACTAGCTTTGCGATCCACTCACACAACTCAGAAGGAAAATATGCAAAGAAAATTTCATGGATTTCCGTATATAAGTAGCGCTCTAGCCACTGTTCCTTAAATACTCACTGATTCTTGTTTTTCTGAGCCGCGAACTCGTGAATCTTCTTGTCCAACCACCCTTCAATTTCTTTCTTTGTTGGGTTCCAGTGACATGACATCAGACATCCCTTATGCAGATCTCGGTCTCGGTAATGGAGCCATTTGTTGGCTTGTAGGGGGTCAGTTAGCTAAACAAATATTGATACTATTGGCCCTTTCGTCAATAGTCCATGGAGCGCGGACTGAGGTCTCACCCATAGTATGGGAGGGTGCTAGAACTATGTTTCTGCACCCTAGAGATGTCTGATGATTTTCGGTGGTCTGTGGTTTGACCCTGCGTGCACCTACCAGTACTTCACAGTCTGTGATGTTGTCTTTGCATAGCCCTACTAGGGGCCCAATCCATGTTATTACCCAATTCCTTACTATTAACCCAATATTAGTTCATCACTTAGCTTATCAATATGTGTCTAGTTATATTTAACAGTGTTTAGCACTCATATAAGTGGGCGCGATAAAGAAAACAATATGATTAAACATGAAACAGCATAGGAATAGATACACAAGATTTGGAATCAAATTCTCTTTATTATTCTTCTTATTTGGTTACAAACTCGACTCCGCCCTATGGACTTAGCTGCAAGGGTCTGCGCATTCAGCTGCAGACTCTACTAGGCCTTTGCGCACTTAGCTGTAGAGCCTCTTCCTACTACTATGACCCAAAGCACTTAGACCTTTACTCTATGCTCACTATCTTCTAGACTCCATTCGTTTCTCCATGTATCTCTAATTATCTTTACAACTTAGAGATTTTCTCTATTTATACAATCCCATGGTTTGCGGACCATGGGTAGGCTGACACTACATTCAAAACTTAGGGCAGACAATCCTATGACTCTAACATATAATTTTCGCTCCGCGCCCGCAATTCGCAGAGTCTTTACAACAATAATACTCAAAACGTGGGCTTTGAGCCCCAAAACATGTTGTGGGGGGATTCCATGCCCAACAGGACCCCAACACAAAAATTGTGACTCGTCCTCGAGTCACTCTATCAGTGTGGTGATCTTGGCATGGAGTCCCTCCAACTGGTCCCGAAGGGCTTGAATTTCGGTAGCACACTGAGTTATTGCTTGCTGAACCTATTGCGTTCTTGGTTCGAAACCCTTTGTAACTAGACTGTTCCCATACAGTCGTATTGATATGTATTTATAGTCCTATGCCCCTGTCTGGCTTTCTGGAGCACAAAGACTGTACTATTTTCGACTAGTTAGATAGTCGACCCACCTTGGTAAGGCTTCAAGCGGCTGCCATTCAGTTTTCCTGGGAAGGGTTCTCCATTTAATTTGACAAGCTGGACCGTGCCCCCATCTGTGATTTCCTTAACCACATATGGTCCTAGCCAATGCATTTCGAATTTGCTCAGAAATTTTTCAAACTTACTATCTTATAACAATACAAAGTCATTTACTTTGAATGTGCACAACTTAATATGGCGATCATGCCAAGATTTTTCACGCTATTTCTGAACTTGCTGATGAAACCCTGCCAAGAACCGTTCCTCCTCAAGTTCTTCCAATTGTGCAAGTCTTTCTTCCAGAGCTTTGTGGTCAGTTATCCCTGTGAGTGCTATTATTTGTAGACTAGGTACGATATATTCTAGTGGCATGATAGCTTCTACGCCATAGACTAACTGGGAAGGGGTTTGTCTCGTCAGTTTCATGCATGTTGTTCTATAAGCCCATAGTACTGCAGGGACGCGTAGGTCCCAATTGCTTCGATGCGCGTTGCGCACTTTGGTCAGCGCGATTTCCAGTATTTTGTTGAATGCTTCTACTATCCCATTCACTTGTGGGTGATATGGTGTACTCTTTTGATGATATACCTGGAATTATTCTGTGAGCACGCTGATGGTGTTGTTCAGGAAATGTGTTCCGCGATCACTCATTAAGATTTTTGGACACCCAAAGTGGGTTAATACGTTTTCAAACAAAAAATTTGCAGCCATAGCATTCGTGCAGTCTTTCACCGGTTGTGCTTCACCCATCGTGTTAGATACTCTGTTGCGGTGATGATGTAGCGCACGCCCATCTTTCCTTGAGATTTGATCGGTCCTACAAATTCGATTGCCCATTTCTCAAACGGCTATAGTGTCATCTGTGGATTTAATGGAATCTCGTCCCTCCATGATGGTTTTCCAGTCCTTTGACATATACCGCAGGCCTTACAATGCGCTTTCGAATCCTAGTGCAGGGTTGGCCACCACAACCTTGCACAAAGAATATTTTGTGTAATTGCTCATCCTGCATAGTGTCCTCCTGCAGCGCCCCCATGTGCTTCCACGAGGATCTGACTTCTTTCAAATTCAGGTACGTATCTTCGTAAAATCTCATCATTTCCCATTTTGTATAGGTGCCCCACGATGACAGAAAAATTCGTCGTGGTCACCACCAATTCCTTCTTCTGTTGGACGGAGTATTCCTTCAACGTAGTTCCTGCTGTCAGAAACTGGGTTATATCTTCGAAGTGCCCATCCACAATGTGCACCACAAAAAGTTTTGCATCAGGTAATCCTTCCTCCATATTAGTGGGTTCCTCGCCCATTTCAATGCATGATAAGTGATCTGGTCCTACGCTTAGGCATCCTGGTTTGACTATGACCTTGAAATCATATTCCTGGAACAATAATAGCCACCTTCATATGCACCCCACAACACAAGCTTACTGACCAAGTATTTTAGCGCAGAATGGTCGATATACATCTTAAAATGTCCTCCGAGTAAAAAGTGTCGGTATTTTTGGAGCGCGTACAACATCGCTAACCCCTCGCACTCAGTGGTGGAATAGTTCTTTTCTGCTTTGGACAATCTTTGACTTGCAAACATGTTCGGGTGATCCACGCCCTCCACACCCTCCTGTGTGAGTATTGCTCCTAGCGCAATACACGACACATCAACATGTACATGAAACTCCACATCCCATTTTGGGAAGACCAGGATTGGAGCGGAGGCCAATTTCCCCTTTAGGACATCCAAAATCTTCATGCAATTATCATTCCAGCAATATGTAACATCCCTTTTCAATAGCTTTTCCATCGGCACTATTATTTGGGCATAACTTTTAATGAAATTCCTATAGTAACCTGTATGCCCCAAGGTAGAGCACAGTTATTTAACACTTCATGGTGCTTCCAAGTTTAGAATAATGGCAATATTCGCAGGGTCCACCATTAGTCCTTATTTGTAGACCACATGTCCTAGTAGGTTTCCAAAGGGGACAAGGAATGTGCACTTATTAAGGTTCAGCGCAATCAAGTGTCGGAGGAAAGTATCCAACATCAAGCGTAAACTTGCTACATGGTTCTTAACTAATCCAAAGACAGTCCAATCATCCAAATAGACCTTCAAGAACTTATGGATGTATTCTTTGAATGCAGCCACAACAATATCCAAAAAGATGGCTGACGCGTTCATTAGTCCAAACGACATAACGGTGTATTGAAAGCAACCCCATTCTATCGCGAAGGTTTTTTTGCTCTTGTCTTCCAACGCGATCTTGATCTGATGATACCCTGAGAACCTGTCCGTGAATGAGTATGCTTCCTGGCCACCAACATTTTCCATTACTTCATCTATGAATGGTGTCGGGAAGGGATTGTGTACACAGGCATCGTTCAACTTTCTGAGGTCTACACATATTCTTATTTTTCCCTTCTGCTTTTTCTCCTGTACTACCATAGAACTCACCCAATCGGATTCTTCCACTAGCTCAATAAATCTGGCTGCGAGCATTTTGTCTAATTCTTTGCGAACCTTTTTCTTATATTTTGGATTCAAGCGGTAAGGTTGCTACTTAACCAACTTCGCGTCGGATTTTAGGGTGATCTTCATCATTCCTAAGTTGCCAACGATCCCTTTTAAGTCCGTAATTTTGGTCGAGAACAAGTCTTGGTATTCACGAAGTAACTCAGTGACCTTATCCACCATGGCATCATCCCAATAGTCTCGAAGTGTTGCGGACTTCAGCTCTGCCTCCATTCCAATGTTGACCTACTTTGTTTTTAGTAGCGCAGTGATGTTAGGATCCTCAATCGATGGTCCTCGAACCTCATGACAGCCTTTTGTTTCTGGAATGTTGATATTTCATGGGTCCTCATCATCCTCCTCAACATTTACATTGTAACACTCTAGCACGCAGCTCAGCTGTGTCGCCCATTTTGATTGGAGTACTTCTATGGGCTCCTGGGGTGTTTTGAAAATAGTTGCTTTTACTGCTTGCAACACATCATCAACAGTATCCCACCAATGATCTTCAAATGTGAAAGTTAACAGAAATCCCTCGTGCAATATATCCCATTCACTCGTACCATGACGAAGCTCTGTCTCAGTATACCAATTCATGGGTATGACATCTAGGGTATGATAGAATAAATGTACCCATTCAGGTTATGGCTCTTCCCCATAGACCCTGGTCCATTTCATGAGAGGTGTATCTGGATCATCCCATCCATCATACTTGTCTACTAGCCGCATATGCAGTTTCCCAAATTGTAGGTGCATCATCCTTCTACATCTATGCCTGTCCTCAAAACTTCCCTGATGTGTACCCCACCACTTTGTGGGCGTCGCGCACAGTGCCCGTTTCAGAGCATCAAACCACTATTGTTCTAGCACTTCCCTTTCAAATTTGTCTAGGAATTCATCCACTGCTGTCAACCTGTCATACATAGGCAGATCCCTTACCTCTGTTGTCACGCAGCATAGTGATCTAATCATCATGTTGCAATTAAGCGTGGTTACCTTGTGTAACCGGTTCTGCCATCGTTTTGTTTCCTTGTCTAAAACCGAAGTGCAAGAGCTTTCGCTCTCCCACGAAATCCTACCATCTATTGTTGGATTCACCCAATCCTGTTCTCGCGCTGTTATCTTGTAGATACAATCGAGATCATCATCACTATCATCGTCGCGTACCAGTTTAGTGTATCGCGCTCCTTCAGACAGATCTAGCGGTACTACTACACGTAGTGACTTTTTCTCAAAAACCATTTTGCGCTTCTTCAGATTTATGACTCTGTTCATATCAGTGGCCCAGTCAACACAACAACTCTAATTACAGTTGGAAAATAAGAATGAAAGACGAGGATTTTTCTATCTGGATCAAAAACTATAACACACATTATCTTTTCTTTGATGGGGCCTCCAAATTTAACGCAAGAATCGCCGTGGTTGGCGGAATCATTTGCAATTCCAATGGAGATATTAAATTTACTTATGAATGGGGATTAGGCCCCCTCTCCAATAACAAGGCTGAAGCTCTCACACTATACCAAGGGCTCATTCAACTTCAAAAACTCGGCATAAGCACTGCAACGATCCTTGGAGACTCAGCCATCATCATTAGTCTGATGGTATATAATCGGAACGCCTCCAATGTGATCCTGCAACAAACAATAAGTCGATGTTAAGCACTTACCTAGCAAATGAAAGAAGTCCGTTTTTTCCATGTACTTCGCTCCCTCAACAAGGAGGTTGATTCTCATGTAAGCAGAGCCTGCTCCAAATCCATATGCAATCTCTGATGTAACACCATCGAATCTCAATGTTACCTGCCATGAACAGAAGTGAATCAATCTTCAAATCACCCGCAGAGGTATCTAACAACATCGGGTACCTCCTCACTGTCATTCGCAATGTCTTTATGCTAAATTTGGTCCTTGTTTCAGCAGAAATCTCCTTTGAATCTTATGATGATGATAACACTGTCACAATATCTCTGAATCCAATCCGAAAATCTTACTTTAGTCCCTTCCCCCAAGAAATTCTGACTCTTTCATATCTTACCCGTGATTTATCCCTCAAATTCCCCGTGACGCCCTCTTCGCTCTGTGGAGCTATAAAAAGGGTCTCTTTCACCTCTAGTTACCTCACATTAATATATCATTTCGGGAACGTTTTGCTATTTCAAAAAGTATCTCAGTCTGAGGCTTAGCACTTGTCAGAGTAATGCTTGTAGTACAACTGTTTTAAAGCTACAAAAGTAAGTGATATGTGTCTACAACTTAACTACTTCAGAAGACTAAATCACACACTCAAATATGAGGCAACACATCAGTCAAGGGTTCAGTAGCAATAACCCATCCCTTTAGAAACTGATGGAAAAGAAATCGGAGAACATATCGGGGGTCTGGGAGCCTGGTAGCAGATGTCAGTGCTCACTACAGCCTAAGGTTGTCCTTAGCAAATAAGAAATGAAATGGCAGGCAAAGAAAACAACAATGAAATAGAACAGAAACCTTGAAACGGAACAACAACTGAAAATGGAACAACAATTCGAAATGGAACAACAATTGAAAATGGAACAGCAATTCGAAATGGAACAGCAACAACAATTCAAAATGGAACAGCAATTGAAAATGGAACAGCAACTCGAAATGGAACAACACTTAAGGAAATGAGCAGTAAGTAATTTCAACAAGCTGTGAATCTATTCAATCACACCAATCCAAACATCAATCCTTCATTCTTAAAGATGTACGCACACTACAGAACAATATTGCCTATGGATCCAAGATGGAATGACACTGAAAACCATATCAACACAACGTGCTTAATCTGATTCCGTTATCGCTCTAAGTAAAAGCATATGATTGCATCTCAAGATGAAAATGATAATATTCAAGGATTCAATAATCATATAAAATCAGAACTTCCAAGATATATTCTGTGATGCTAAGGCACAATCGCATAACACAAAAACTCTGTAATGGAACGACAGAATCCTGTAGAGATTACCCGCATTATACCAACACGTAAAGGAATAGTAACCTGATGCAGCATCAATACAATACTTTTGTTTGCTGGAATATTAAATGGGTTAAACACAACAGAGCATGTAACATAAACTTTATAAAACACGACAGATTACCAGATCACGTCAATAAGCAAACCACACAGAAACCACGCTTAATGGTACAAGAGAAAGTGTCCTCCAGGGTCGGGCCCTTAGCCTCCAGGGGTAAACCGCTTAAGGTTGATCCAGACTCAAAGATAAAAGAGTAACCAAGTCTGTATTAATGCATGAAGTCAAATTACAGTAACGCAAGTCTTAACAGAACATAATGATCATAGTCTTGATTTTTTTAAAAGAAATTACATAAAGGCATCCCCCCTTTGCTAAGAATTCCATCCCTTATATAAGGATGATGACGGAGATATCTAGATGCAGAAATAGATAAAACAACGATCCCTCAGGATCAAGGATCCTGAGGGATTCGCAGAATCGTTAATCCTGAGTTACTTCTTCTCTTTTCTGCGCCAAGATGTTATCTTCGCTTCCTTTCCTGGGTTTGTCCATTTTGATCTGGTTTGCATGCGGTCTCCCGTCGAAGGGGCAGCAGTTACTTCATCTTTGTCTTTTCCTTTAGGATGGCCACTTTTCGTTTTTCCTCCCTCCTGTACATGGAAACGACAATTGTTAGCGTTCTATATTAATTTCTCATGTTTCGTTATAATTCTTTATTATTTTCTAAGTTCACAATGCAAAAAGGCTTATGAGTCCTAATTAAAAGATACTGAAATAACCATCAAAACATACCTTCTTTGATACTCCACACACACCCCGGCTTACCCTTTTTCATGGCCTCATGAAAACGTTGTAGTTGACATGCAAGGCAGTAAGTGAATAGGCTGGAGATGGAATCTCATGTGAGGGCCTACAGCCGTGATGCGAAACTAAATGATCAAAGAAATGGCCTGTCTGTCCCTCAGGCATTTCATACAGGGCTTGGTATCCGGGTGCAGGATGCCAAATGATTGGACTCTGGAACCTATATCCTAACCAGGATGGCCCTGCCCTCAAAACAATTTCGCCATAGAGGGGAAAACAATTGATAGCAAGTTTAAGGTTCTCATACTTAAATGGTTCTCTGAGCTGGATATTCGGATTAGATATTTGATATCAAAATTTCGCTGCATCAATGGCAGGGTCTTTAATAGAGGAAAAATATTCAAGTCCCCGCCGAATGAGTGCCTCATGCATGGGTCCTAATGCTTCAATTACTCCTGGAGCCTTTATGAGATTTCTATGTCTCCTCCATAACTGTGATGGGTCCCTAGGCTCAGCTCTTACCCATAGATCTAATCCGTTTTCTTGTCTTTGAAAAGTGTTCTAGGCTTTGAACCATTTAATTTGATTGACTGCAAATGAGATAAATTCTTGCAATTGAATGTCCCCAACAAAAGGGCCAGGGTTCAGTTCGGTCTCTTGTTCTAGTACAAGGTTATGCAAGTAAAATTCACACAATAATCTATGCACTTTTACCCCGTAATGTTTACAGCAGTTTATGAAATCATCTATAGTGTTAATTTGTATGGGAGCACCTGCTTTAACAACCTTTATTTTCAATTGTAAATACCTTTCCATTAAAAATAGGGCATAGTTCTTAGCAAGGGCTCTACATGCTAGGACGTCATTGTATAGAGAACACAAGGTATCCATCTGTTTGCTAACTACATCTAATCTATGAGTTACCTTTACAACTTTCTCTTGTTCCTTCCGCCATCCTTCGAAGGCCTGGCTTTCAGATAAGTTGATGTTCCTTAGCTGCCGCTGTAGTTCTTCATATTTTTCTCGGGGGACCGTTTGCTCCTTAAGCTTTTATGCTTCTTGTTAGGCCTGTTTCAAACCTTTCTAAAGGGTTACCTGAACTTTCTTATTGCACTACTTTGATTTCAGGACCCTTATTACTCCCGAAGGTGGTGCCTCCATCTGAACTATCTTATCATACTTTTCTATTTTAACACGGACATCAGGCCATTGTTGTTCCTTTTCAATTGGAACAGCAGTCTGCCTTTCAGCTTCATTTGGAACAGCAGGTTGGCTTTTGTCAGGGTTTTGAATAGTAGGATGGATTCTAGTCCTCCGCCTCTTGCCCTTAAGAGATTTTACTGGTGTGGTCGGGCCTTTTCTTCCTAAAGTCCCTTTTACCCTTTGCCTCACCTTTAGAATCCTAATCTGCTGGTGAAGCTGGACTATTATGTTCAATAATCTCTATTGTTCCTTTCGTAATTCCCTTATTTCCGCCATTTCTTCAGAAGTAACAGCACGCTGGTTACTGCGGTTGGGATTACGGCTAGCTTCCCGGTTTTCTTCCTGGGGTGACTGTTCTGGGGTAAGAACCTTAATTGGCTCTGTTATTTCTTGGGTTGATTCTTCTTCTGCCCTTATTTCCTCCGGAATTTCTTCTGGTGCCTTCTAATTAGGAACGGGTTGTTCCTGCTTGGCATTTTCTGACATCTTCTCATCATGAACGGACAGATTTTCTACTTCTGCCTCTTCTACATGTGATTCTTTGGGTGCATCTTTCTCCTGGGGTTTCTCTCCGGCATGGAGGTCTGATGGACTCAGAGGTTGGCCATATTCACCCATATTGGCCAAAACTCTGGCCAATTCATCTTCCCCTAATGGGTCTTGTAATGGGCTGCCTTCCTACTGTTCCATTCCTACCTCTTGCTTGGACTGCTTGGCTTCTTTTCCCTCATCTCCTTCCTCTTCAGATTGCTCATCTTTTTCTTCTCCTCTTGCAGATTGCTCTGCCTCCTCTTCTTCTCCTTCTTCTGTTGCTTCTGCCTCTGCAGACTACTCTGCTTCCTCATCCTGTTCTTCTGTTTCCCTGTCCTCACTTGGGGATTGCTCATCTTCGATTTCTACTGTCTGGCTAGTGCCTTCCTGGGATCTCTCTAGCCCCCCTCCTAGCCATGCGAGCCAGGCCGATTTTCTGCGTTTTTTATGGTTATTCGGGTGTGCTGGTGACATGTTTCCATTTTTCAAGTTTCTTATGTTTTTTAGGTTGCTCCCGTGTGCAAGTGTTCTGCTTCCATTTTTTTTGTCGTTGGGGTGTGCTAGTGACTTGTTTTCGTTTTTTCGGACATTCGGGTGTGGCCAACCCTCTATTGACGATGGTAATTAGTTCTTCCTAGCTGCTCTGCTGTTGGGTGATACTATGGTTAACTATCAACCGAATTAATCCATGGTCACTGACGACTGACTCTACGTGCTGTGCTCTTTTCATTCTTCGTGCAACATCATGGAGTAGTGAATTCAATAATGCAGGTAAATTCACAGAACATTTTTGTTTTAGAACAGCTAGGAGTTTAAGTTGTCGTGGTCTTACCACGTCTTTTTTGCCTTCACAAGTGATGTAGCTTTGGATGATTTTTGCTAATTTTGCCCACGGCTCTCCTAGTGTTGCTGGCAGCACCCCCTTTCCTCGAATTGTCAAGCTCTGTCCCTCGTCCTGAAAGATTTCTAAAATCTTCTGTAGCCTTTCCTTCTTTATTTTCCATACTGGTCCAATTGTTGGCAGCCCCGAGACTTCTGCGATTATGTCATCGGTGACTGCTATGCATTTTCCTCTTACTGTGGAATAGTCCTCTTGCAAATTTTGTAAAAATTCAATCGCTATTGTTTCATTGGACTCGTTCAAGTGGTTGAGATATGTCAGCCATCCTGCTCTTTCCAGGATTTCCCGGGCTGCAGCCGAAACAATTAGCACTTGGGGTTCTTTGCAAACTGACCTTCCCCCCATAGTTTCACTGCAAATTCTCAAAGGAATGGAAGCTATCTATTGAAATGCAGAGAAGCTGATGGCGTAACACTCGTTCAAACTTTCATGCTATGGCGTATGCAGTGGAAATGGCTTGAACAACAACTCATGCAGAAAGAATAAACAAAAGAAGAAAAATAGAAACAGATAATACCGTTGAGCCGTGCTATACCCGAGTACTCATTCTCCCAAATGGCGAGCTGACACGTGTTCTAGGGAATGATGAGGTTAACCTTCCCCCCTGCAATGTGTTAGGCTGTCCCAGCCGTCAAATAAAGGAGCAGCGCCTATTCTGCAACAAGGTCTTTAATGAACAACGCATGGCAATATGCCATGCTTACAAAAGAAACAGCTTATTACTGAAATCGAGGTATAAAGTTGTGTCGCTTTAATACGTAAGAGACTACAGTGACTTGATGGAAGTTCGGGGATAAGACATTTGCCATAAATAAAGAGTCTCATGCGGTCATTGTCACTGGTTCTGTAATGATTGGTGATAATATATAATCATGCGTTATATGGTTGGGGTAATATCATATAATTGATTACCACGACATAGGAAACAAAAGGATGCAATCCACTTACCTATTGGTGTAAATAATGTGACTCCAATACCATTAACAAAGCTTTGCTGCCGACAGGTGTCCATAACCTTGGCAGAGTTGTTTGTTTCACCCCTGGAACCATAGTCTTTTGTGTATACTAGGAAAAATTTGTTCAATATCAAAATGTAGGCCATTATACTGGGTTGGTGACCAGTTAGCCATAATGTCATTCACGAGGAAGGAGTGAATAGTGGGCAGGTCGGCTCGTGATGAGACCTCCTATTCCAAGGGTTGTTTGTTTGATATACCTTTTGGACCATTTCCCTGGTGTGGTGGCCATAGTGGGAATGCCATTTCGCTTTTGTCCTGATGATCATGGTAGGCCAACTCGTAATGAGACTTCCTATCTTTCATTTTGACAATTTTAGAAAACATGCTTTTCTCCCTTTTTTCTTTTTTTTTCATAAAGTATATTTCTTGTTCATACATAAAGGGTGGTTCAACACTCCTTAAGAGTAGGAATGGTGGAAGAAGTCTTAATATCCCAATAGGAAGGTATAGATCCTTTGCTCTTATTGTTGGATGATAATCAAAGAGGATTAAAAAGGAACCATCATGATATAGATAACCAATCAGAACAGAATTAGTAGAGCAATGGCAACAAAAGATGATGAATAAGCATGTATTTCCTTGTGTCTTCTCAGCAATTCAGGGCAGTTTCTTATAGAGATAGCGATTTATGATTGACTGATTTCATTATGTTGTGTTTTTGTTCCCATTACATAAGTGCATAGCCGTATTCAAAAAGACTTTGAAAGAACATTAGCAATAAGCATCCTCGATTTAGAATAGCAAAAGGAACAAGCTATTTCACAAGGAGAGCAAAATCCTACAAGTGGTGTTTCTTTTGAGGAAGGGCACAACAACAGTTCACAAATGTTGTCCCTTTGGAGAAAGGAACAGCAGAAATCAACAATGTTGTTCCTTTTGAAAAAGGAACAGCAAAAACAAAAAGTGTTGTTCCTTTGGAAAATGAACAACAAAAACACACAAGTGCCGTTCATTTGGAAAATGAACAGCAGAAATCGAGAGTGTTGTTCCTTTTGGCAAAGGAACAACAGAAAACAAAAGTGTTGTTCCTTTTGGAAAAGGAACAGCAAAAAACAAAAGTGTTGTTCCTTTTGGAAAAGGAACAGCAAGAAACAAAAGTGTTGTCCCTTTTGGAAAAGGAACAGTAGAAAACAAAAGTGTTGTCCCTTTTGGAAAAGGAACAACAGAAGCACACAAATGTCGTTCCTTTGGAAAAAGGAACAGCAGAATCAAAAGTATTGTTCCTTTTGGAAAAGGAATAGCAGAAGCATACAAATGTCGTTCCTTTGGAAAAAGGAACAGCATAAATCAAAAGTGCTATTCCTTTTGGAAAAGGAAAAACAGAAAACAAAAGTGTTGTTCCTTTTGGAAAAGGAACAGCAGAAGCACACAAATGTTGTTCCTTTGGAAAAAAGGAACAACAGAAATCAAAAGTGTTGTTCCTTTTGGAAAAGGAACAACAGAAAACAAAAGTGCTGTTCCTTTTGGAAAAGGAACAACAGAAAACCAAAGTGTTGTTCCTTTTGGAAAAGGAACAACAGAAAACAAAAGTGTTGTCCCTTTTGGAAAAGGAACAGCAGAAAACAAAAGTGTTATTCCTTTTGGAAAAGGAACAGTAGAAAACAACAATGTTGTTCCTTTAGATAAGGAACAATAAGAGCACACCAATGCCGTTCCTTTGGAAAATGAACAGCAAAGGTAACAAAACTTGTTGCAAAGATATGTACAAAAGTAATTCAAGAAGTTATGTACAGATTGTAAAGAAAAGTAATTTTCTTAGTGAATTACAGGTGAGGAAGACTTGTCTTCCTCCGCTAAGATCTCCATATCTGAATCTTGGCGTAGCTGTTGGTAGAAGCACTCCTGAGTAAGTGGTTTTCGATAGAGACGGACTCGATGGCCATTTTCCCTAAAGGCATATCCAGAACCATCAATAGTAATCAGGGTAAGGCTACCATTATCATGTACTTTCTGGATTTCATATGGTCCCAGCCAATGAGTCTGGAGTTTCCCGGGGAAGTCCTGAAACTTGGAGTTGTATAAAAGAGCCTAGTCTCCTTCGTGGAATACTTTATTTTTAATGAGAGCATCATGCCATTTAGCTCTTTACTGCTGTATCAGGGCAATTTGTTGAAGTGCAGAGAGCCTAATTTTATCCAGCTCATTGATTTTTTGTAGTCGATTAATCTATGCCTCGGTTAGGTCTAGACCAACTTCTTGTGTTGTTCGTAATGTCTGGATTTTGAATTCTATAGGAAAAATAGGTTGTTTTCCAAACATTAGCTGATAAGGCGAGTAACCAGTGGTGCTTCTTCATGTTGTTCTATAAGCCCACAGTGCTTCAGGTAGTCTGGCAGCCCAATCACGTCTATGTGATGCCATAGTTTTTGTTAAAATTGTTTCTATTATTTTATTGTTGCTTTCTACTTGCCCCTTTGCCTGTGGGTGATATGGAGTAGTAATTTTATGCTGGACATGATAGTTGTTGAGTGTTGCAGCTATTCTGTTCCCAGCAAACTGTGGTCCACCATCTGTAATTATCTCTCTTGGAAGGCCATACCATACAAATAGATGGAACAGGAACTGTATAACGGATTCTTCTGTGGCTCTTGGCAATGCCTCTGCTTCAACCCACTTGGTGACATATTATGTTGCCACCAAAATATATGTTCTCTGGTTTGATGGTGGGTTGATTGGTCCCACGAAATCAAGAGCCCATCGCTCAAATGGTTCAATGACTAGCTGTGGTTTCAAAGGCATCTCATCTGACTGACTAGGGCATCCCGCTCTCTGGCAACTGTCACATGCTTGGACAAATTTCTTTGCATCTTTGAAAATTGTGGGCCAATAATACCCTGTTTGTAATACTTTATGTCCAGTCCTACGATCAGAGAAATGTCCACCACATGGTTGTTCATGGCAGACTTTCAATATGTCAAAAATTTCATCCTCTCGAATGCATCTCCTGATATGCATGTCTACCCGTGTGTGAAATAAATAGCCCCCAATCCAGGAAAATCTAGTACTTCGCTGAACAATTTTTTTTTGCTCATTAGGGGTTAGATGCTTTGGTAACTTACATACTTAGTTTGTAGGTTTCTGTGGAGTGGTTTTTGAGAAACTGAATTCGGATGATCCATAGTGTTCTTCATTCTTATTTGTTGACGTTTCGAGCCTATACCAAGACTCATCATCAGGACTTGATATACAGAGAGGAGAAAAGCGAGAGATAAATAAGGTCAAGGAGGGTTTTGAGTATAAGCCGACCTTTTTCTTATTTAATCTTATCTACTTTATTTATTTAATACTAATGTCTTTATGTTATTATAATTATTTATCTATTTTTGTTATTATGGTTATCTTTTTTATTATTAATTGTTTAAATAACCTGAATATATACTATATATATATATATATATATTATATTATATATATATAATATATATATATAATTTTATTTTATTTATTGTTGTATAATTTAATTAATTTTAATTAATCTGTATATATTGAAATCAATTTAAAAGTTTTAAAATAATATATTATATATTTTTATATAAATTTATTTTATTATATTCCAGTTTTTATAAATTGTATAATTACATTTAATTAATTTTTATTTATATTAATTTAAGTGTATATTTCATTTTTTATTTTATCTGATTCTTATAATTGTAGAATTGAGGCTTATGTGATCCATTATAGTTATAAGAAGAATTTCGGCGTAAATCACATAAGGAAAGACATTTGCCGACGCGTTTCGAACCAACTAGTGTGGTTCATCGTCGCGACAAGTTGAGGAGATAGATATCGTCCTAGTTTCCTTTTCTTTTTCTTCTTTCCCGTTTCAGTTCCGTCCTGTCTTCCATTTCCGTCTTGATCTGGGTGTCTCTATGGAATAATTTTTTATTATTATATATTTAGGGTATGCATATCATGTATTATGTATTTATAGTACTTTATATATTATATATTATTTTAGTAATTTTACCTAATTTACCTAATTCCTTATTTATAATAAATATTTAGGATTATTGATTTATATATATTTATTTTTTCGTCCTGTCTTCAATTTCCGTCTTTATCTAGGTGTCTCTATGGAATAATTTTTTATTATTATATATTTAGGGTGTGCATATCATGTATGGAGTAGTCTACCTAGGCGGTAGAATGGCCCGTTTTCTGTCACCGGCCGGAAAATCATCCGGCTCCGGCCACCGGACATCCCTCCGCTCTCCGCCACCCTGGCCTAGCTCCGCCACCCTCTTTCTCCGCCACTCTCCCCTGGCATTTCTGATTTTACCCTGATATTCTCTGACAAAATCACCGATCCATTCTGGAGGCCCGACATCTCCTGACAGCTTGGCCTGACATCCCCTGACAGATCAGAGACGAGATGGAATTGCAGCCGCGTAAATTTTATTTCCGATTCCAATTCGAATCCAGAAAATGACCCGTGCGCTGCTCTCCAATTCGACTCGGCAAAACCCAAGAACGCACCAGCAACAACAATGACCGAGGCCCTGGTTCAAAACTATTTGTTGCAAGAGGAAGTGATCGACAGACCATGGCGTCGAACATTCTAGCACCGGAGATTCACGACCAGGCGAATCACCGTGAGCTGCAAAAGTTGGGGCCGGATTCGATGTCGAGATTTATTCTAGACACCCTCCCAGATCTGGACGAGACTGTGGGGGAATGCGTAAAGGTTTCGGTGGAGGGCGCAGGAGGCCTGGGAATCGAACAATGGGTGGGCAGGCCATTTGAGAGAAGACGACACCTGATTTCCAAAAGAAATAAAGGCAGTGAAAAGTTAAAACGTATACCTCTGAATTACGTAAGAAGCAAATTTAAAAGTGTACGCGGATAGAGAAAACTCCCAATACTTGCAGGTCTCGTGGGGCTCGCTGCAAGCCTTTGACACGAGAAATACAAAAGATTTATTGGAAATAAAGCAAAGGTTTTTATGGAAAATATATCGCACTTACCAAGCTTGAATTTGATTAAATATGATTATGGGTAAAATTAATAAGGTGAGCAGTTGCAAGAACAAGATTCAGCTGATAGTTAAAGTACCGGAATTTAATGGTGAAAAAAAATTCAAACCTCTAACATTGGATCTGGATCCTGTTAGAGATATGGATCTGAGGATACAGAGCAGTATAACTTGGAAATTGGGGGAGTTCTTCCCAGAAAAACCGTTTACAAAATAAATAAAAGTATGATTTTTATTTTGAATCATATTATTTTTTTTTAACAATTTATAAATTATAATGTATTAAAGTTTTGGCTTAATCTATTTTAATTTCAGATCTACGAAATATAGAGAGTGATGGAAATTTCTTTTCACTTTACGAAAATGCCATTCAAGAATTTGATCTCTATTGGACTAGTAAATTCCGAATTAAATGGATTAAACTAAGTTATTATTAATTTTAATGTAAATATATTTTAGTAAAATTGATTTGGGTTAAAGAGAATCTTGGAAAAATACACATATAAATATTTTATTACCCACCCCCAATATTATTTTCAACCTAATATAACCTAGTCAAAAGTGATTGGAATTAAGCAAATTATCATAATAAAATGTAATAATTACAACTTTTTCAATATTTCTCCAACCTCTAATATTAGACAAATGCCCAAACATAATATCAATAAAAGAGTTGCTACATTAATTCAAACGCTATATTTTAGAACCACTAATTAATGTATCTAAATATAACATCAAACTAAGTGGCATTTAGGGTAATTTATTCCCCTTAAAATAGATTATTCCACCATAAATTCAACGAGTCATACCATGGATTCTTAAAACCAATAGTCATTTTTATTTTTTTTAATTATTTAATTTTAAATTATTATTTTTTTTTGTTATTTCTAAAATGATAGCGTTGAATTAATGTAGCCAACTTTTTTATTGATATGTTAGTGTTGGGCATTTGTCTAAGTATATTAAGAGGTGGAGAAATATTAAAAAAATTGTAATTATTACATTTTATTTGATAATTTTGCTTAATTCCATCCACTTTTTACTAGGTTATATTAGGTGAAATATAATATTGGGGGTGGTAATAAATATTTTAATATTGTATTTATCCAAGATTTCTCTTTACCCAAATCAATTTTTACTAAAAAAATTATTTACATAAAATTAATAATTAAACTAGTTTAGATCCATTTTAATTTGGAATTTACTAAGTGCCAATAGAGATCAAATTCTTTGAGCTGCAAACTTTTTTAAAGTGAAAAGAAATTCCATCCCTCTCTATATTTGGTAGATCTAGAATTAAAATAAATTTAAGCAAATTTAATACCATTATAAATATAAATTGTTAAAAAAAATAATATGATTCAAAATAAAAATCATACTTTTATTTATTTTGTAAACGGTTTTTCTGGGAAGAACTCCCCCAATTTCCAAGTTATACTCCTCTGTATCCTCAGATCCAGATCTCTAACCAGATCCAGATCCAATGTTAGAGGTTTGAATTTTTTTTCACCATTAAATTCCGCTACTTTAACTATCAGTTGAATCTTGTTCTTGCAACTGCTCACTTTATTAATTTTACCCATAATCATATTTAATCAA
>APFE030394329.1:0-18434 GCA_000404065.3 Pinus taeda
CCACAATAATGCATTCATGCAACCGAGGATGTTTTCAACTAGGTTTGAGCTAGCAACCCTAAATTTTGTGGCATTGTTTCAAGGCCAAGACTTAGGCCACTACCCAAAACTTCACAAAAACTTAAGAAAAGATTAAGAAAATTGAGACAAAGTTACTAATGAAAATATTTTAATCAATGACTTGATTGTACCCCTACTAGACATGAAAGGCATTTGGTAAAACATGTCACAAATATGCATTCTAGAAGTCATGACAATATATTTGAGCATAGGGGTCTGATACTTATCTGATATTTGTAAAGAAGAATTGTTAGTTTATCAAAAGAGATGCGTTATCATCTATTATGTCATATATTCATTGTACATTCATTTCTAAATCAAAACATGATGATATACATAAATCAATTTTGTCACAAAGCATACTCATAACAAAAAAAAATAACATGGATATAAGAGCCTTAAAATCCACATATAAGCTAGTACATTTAAACATGAAATGCCAAAGAGAAGAAGCTATTATTATGAATGCAAGATCCAACAAATGATTGGACTTCCATGAACCACCTAACCGTAGATAGGTTGAAAAAAATATTTATTTCATCCAATCACCCATGTGCCATATTCCAAGCATGAATGTGAGACTCAAAACCAAATGCAAGCCATATTTCATTAACCTTTACTTCAATTCCCACCAGATCACTAGGCCCTAAACAAGCATGTATTCCATTGGATTTCTCCACCAACACTATGAAGAATTTTACTATCTCCTAGTCTCTAGGCTTTACCATATATCTCACCATACAATGGTCGAGGATTCTTAGGCCTAGTCAAGATTCCACCCTCCAAGATTTACCATATATCCTGCCATTTACTAGCCAACGATTCCTAGGACTAACCGAGGGCACATGCCTATGAGACTTACTGTACATTCCACCATACAATCATATATTATTTCTACGCCCACCGAGACACACAAAAATCCTACTTTACCACAATACCTCTTCGGTATTTGTTTGAGAGACCACCTCACCCAGTTTCAAAACCATCCAAAAATCCAGGTCAACCAAATACAAGAGAACCCATCACACCATGGCTATCTAGAAATGGAAAGGTAAGGTTGAAGAACACTGTCACACCTCGAAAAACCTATGCCAATGACAACAAGATAACCAAATACAGAAAGGCATTTACCATGCATGCCCAAAACTATCAAGGAAACCACGCATGCAAATTGATTCCTACAAATAATAATGTTATAGTTGCTAGATCCTACTCTTCCTTTCTCTGATACCAACTGTGAGAGAAAACAGAGGATATTACAGTGGATCTGTTGTAGGTTGCGTCTCTTTATTTTGCTAGATTATAGAAAGGAAGGACTGGCTATTCAGGGTGGACGTAGCCCAAACTGGGTGAACCACCTATATCTGTGTCTCTCTGGTTTTATGCATTTTCTGTGTTTATATTTATGAAATATTCTATTTGTTCCATTGCTCTGTAATATATAATTTTCTAACAACTGGTATTAGAGCTGAAGGTCTATTTGGCCAATAAACTCACAAGAAAGAAGGGTTCCTCATTCGAGTGGGAGCAATGGAAGAATATGGTAAACTTAAGGTCGAGAAATTTAAGGGCCAAAACTTCTCACTGTGGAATATGCAGATGGAAGATTACCTGTATCAGAAAAACTTGTACCCACCATTTGGCGGAAAAACAAAGATACCGACGAGTATGACGATTGAAGAATGGAACCTTCTCGATATAAAGGCACTCGAAACAGTACGGTTCTTCCTCGCAGCGTCAGTCACCCTCAACATTTCGAAGGAAACAATGACAGAGGGTTTGGTTAAGTCATTGGCGAAACTATATAAAAAAACTTGGCCTTAAACAAGGTATTTCTTATGAAACAGTTATTTAATATGAAGATCTCAGAAGGTAGATCTATTTCAGACCATTTAAATGATTTTAATACTGTTACAAGTCACTTAAGTTCTATAACGAGAAACTTTGATGATGAAGTTAGAGCTCTGTTATTCTTTTGCTCATTGCTAGAAAGTTGGAATGGTTTAGTAATGGCAATTAGTAACTGTGTTTTTGGATCTAGTACTTTAACTTTTGATGATGTTTTTGGTGCTATCCTTAGTGAGGAAATGCGACGGAAAAGATACGGTGAGACATCGCGTAATGCTTTAAGTGTAGAGTCTAGGCGAAGAAAAATGAAAAGAGGAAAGAGCTCAGGATATCACAGTTAATAAAGGAAAGGCAGATCCAAGTCCAGATCGGGGATAGTGTGTTGGAAATGCTGGAAAGAAAGGACACCTAAAGAAAGACTGTAGATCTCAGAAGGGAAAAGAAGGAGATGCACAACAAGAAAACAATCATGAAGTGAATGTGACAGGTGAGGTGTTACAAGATGCTTTGATTATTTCTTTCAAAAATATTACTGATTCTTGGGTGGTAGATTCAGAGGCCTCATTCCATGCCACACCTGATAAGAAATATTTTGACGACTATGTTCAAGGAGATTTTGGACAAGTCCATTTGGGTGATGATAAACCCTGTAAAATTGTCGAAATGGGTAAGGTTCTTATAAAACGACGAAATGGAAACCAATGGCTACTAAAGGAGGTAAGGCATGTTTCAAATTTGAAGAAAAATTTGATTTCAACAGGGCAGTTAGGCAGTGAAGGTTGTGTGACAACTTTCAGAGATAAAGTTTGGAAGGTCACCAGAGGAGCCCTGGTAATAGCAAAAGGCGAAAAGGTTGGTACATTGTATTTATGGAATGGTATTTCTAACTCTATTAATGCTTTAACTTCCAAAGGAGCAGATGCAACATTATGGCATCATAGGTTCGGACACATGAGTGAAAAGGGCATGAAGATTCTTAACTCAAGGAATTTGTTACCAGATTTGAGGAATGTTGATTTTGACTTATGTGAGAATTGAATTTATAGAAAACAGAAGAGAATCAGATTTCTCAGAGTTGGGAAAGAAAAGAAGACTGAAAAATTAGAGTTTGTGCATATAGATGTATGGGGACCTACTCAGGTATCATCTCTCGGTGGCTCTCATTATTATGTTCCTTTTATTGATGATGCAACTAGAAAAACTTGGATTTATTGTTTTAAGAATAAATCTGATGTATTTGATACTTTCAAATACATCACCAGGTCCAAAGAGGATTCTGTGTCCAACAAATGAAGCAACAATGGAGTTGCTACAATCATTCTCCATGTGGGAGATTGTTGGGTGTGGAGCATGATTATTTAAAGGTATTTGTTTCAGCCAGATGTATACCCCAGGAATTTTGTACACATGTCCATGCAGGGGGGTGTAGGGGGGCAATGCGCCCCGGTTAGGGGGTCCGGGGGCTAGTGGTCCCTGAACGGGGGTTTCGGGGGCAGCGCCCTTGAAGCTAAAAATAGTTGTAAAATTGCCTTGTAAAAGTATAGTAATTTCTACTCAATCTGGGTCGTTCATTAGGCGGATGATCTGACGGTAGAACTTATTTTCAGTTTAGGGTTTTTTGCCCTAGAAGGAAACCCCTCTCTTCGTATGAGGGCATTGTATTGAGGTTGTGTAATAGATGTGTATTCTTAAAATGAGAAACAGAGAGATGAGACTATGAGAGAAAACATAGGATATTACAGCAGCTCTGTTGTAGGTTGTGTCTCTTCATTTTTCTGGATAATAGAAATGAAGGACTGGCTGTTCAGGGTCGACGTAGCCCAAACTGGGTGAACCACGTATATCTATGTCTCTCTAGTTTTATGTGTTTTTTGTGTTTATATTTATGCAATATTCTATGTGTTCCATTGCTCTGTAATATATAATTTTCTAACAATCCAATGCTAGAGTGCTCCAAGAATTCTCTAAGTGTCTAAGAGATTGAGAGAGAGAAGAGAGGAGAACTCCAAAACTGAACTAACAAAAGGTACATACTGATCCCAGAATCCGTTTTATTAATGAGGCATCTATTTTCATCAATTTTCAATTATTTTCCTCTATTTTCCTCCTCACATGAAGCCTATGACCTTTCACCTTCCGTTTCTCCTAATTTCCATTATTTTCATAAATAAAATATCAATTAATGCTCATGCCTTTCAAAATCCTTTTCCATTGCCTTTTCCAGTTTCCTTAGCCATAATAAACCAAATGAACACTTACTCTAGGATTCTTTTCCCAACATTTAGAATGGAGTATATGTCCCGTGACCTTGGTTATTATTTTTTCCTTTATTAACTTTATTACATGGAATTTTATACCAGGGTTGTTATAGAACCCGCACCATTGGGGAACACTATCCTCAGTGTTCAATGACGCCTATAACCAAAAAAACCATTGAAATAAAAACATACTTCCCATGGAGCTTTATGACTTAGCTCAATACACTATTTATAATAATCGGCCTATGGAGAAGCAAGGCAACATGAAAAACTTAACAACATGATAACCATAACAACATGACACCTATACTGCTTATTTGAGTTTTATAACATAACTCATCGTGGTATTTACATCCATATACATATGTACATATAAAAAAACATGACACCAAAACATATACAAGAAACATTCACTCAACTAGTGAATACAGAAGGATACATAGCTTGCATATGATCTACCATCCCCTATGGAAATTCATCGGGCCCAAACTACTTGCACTGCACTTTGACCTGCCCGATTGCTCGGTTCTAAAGCATGAACATATTTCTCTACAATATACAATGAGGTTCTAGCTACAATTATCCATCTATCTCCACCTGCAATAAAGACCAATAAATAATATGATCATCATCTCTAACATACTTCTTAATTAATGACACATGGAAAATATCATGGACTTTCACTATTGGATGCAGTGCAAGTTGATAGGCCACTTGTCCAATCCTTTCAAGAATCTTGAAAGGTCTAAAAAATTGAGGTGTTATCTTGTGACATGATCTAATCCTTAAGGATATATTCTTGGTCGTGATGCGTAAGTACACATGTTCCCCAACCTATAAATCCTTAAAGAACTTGTTCTAATCTACATAGAATTTTTGCATGTCGTGTGCTTCCTTTAGATTCCTTTTTATTACCTTAATTTCCTATTCCATCTCTGCCAACACATCTACTCCTATCAACAACTTATTCACTAGATCACTAAAAATGATGGGAGTATTACAGCACCTCCCATATAGTGCCTCAAATAGACTTATCTTGACTGAATATTGATACCCATTGTTGTAAGTAAACTCAACCAATGGAAGGTACTCCTCCTATCTCCTTTACTAATACATCACATACATCCTCAACATGTCCTCCAGTATCATATTTATCCTCTCTCTCTAACCATCTATTTGCATATGGTGAGCTATGTTGAAGGTCAACTTTGTACCCAAACCAACAAACAACTCCTTCCAAAACTTAGAACTGAACTAAAAATCCATGTCTAACATAATTTTCCTTAGAAAATAATGCCACCTGACTAAATCTTTGATGAATGCCTATGCCACATCACTAGCTGAATAAGTAGACTTCACTGGAATGAAGTGCACTAACTTAGTCAACCTATCCACCACATACATGATGGAATCATGTTTTCTAGATTTCCTCAGTAAACCTGTGATGAAATCCATGAAAATGGACTCCCTTTTCTACTCTGGAATCAGAATCAATTTTAGTAGTCAATATATATTCTTGTTATGCTTTGACCTATTGGCAGTCTAAGCATCTAGGCACAAGCTCTACCACTTCCTTTTTCAGATTTGGGCAATGATAAAACTTCTTCACTACTACCAATGTCTTATAGTATGTTGGGTTATCTAAATATGGCTTCACATAAAAATACAAAATATAGTCTTCTATATCTCACTGCCATTCGACACATACATCCTGTCCCTAAATCTAACCAAACCATATGTTGTAAGACAATATTCCACATCTCGATCACGTGTACCCCCATATAACTTATGCATAAGCTCCATGTACCTATCATCCTATTGTATTACCTATAATATCAAATCGTGTAGATCTATCCCATAAGAGCTCATATTCACTATGTGATTCACCTGTAATCTCCTGCTAAAAGCATCTACAACCCCTTTCAACTCACTACGCATGGCCAACCATCTAGCTTATTTGGCATTCAAATTCTATTGGTCAAATGGATACCTCAATCCACTGTGATCGCTCATCAATATGGACCTCCTATTAAGAAGATAGCACCTCCACATATCTAATGCATGGATGATTACTATTGGCTTATTGGGGCCTGACCCAGGTTCGGAAGAGTTGTTAGCCAAAGAAATCTTGTGGTACCAGCCCTTTTGGTAACAGCCCATGGAGCGCGGACTCAAGTCTCGCCTGAGGTAGCAGGGGAGGGTGTTCGAACCAGGTTTCCACACCCTTTGGATGTCTTGATGTCATCTAGATGGGGTCGCGAACTGATCTGTGCCATTGCGCTACTTTGCACGACTATCGGGCCTCTCCGTAGATCAACACCATCGCGCTCTTGTTATTATTAGTTTATTATAGATCTATCCTAATTCTTACTGTCTTTAAGCAAACATTTAACAATAATACCCAGTGCGTGCAATCATAAATATGTATAAATTCATAACATAACAAACAGATAGATTCGTGATAAAACATTCAAGATCAAAACAAAAACTGACTTCTATCCTTAGAGCCTTGCTCTATTTATACATTCCAATGGTCTGCGGACCATGGGCAGGTCGACTAACTTTTTATTTTAATAAATTATTTTAGGGCAGACAACC
The DNA here is from genome assembly GCA_000404065.3 of Pinus taeda. Lineage (NCBI taxonomy): Eukaryota > Viridiplantae > Streptophyta > Pinopsida > Pinales > Pinaceae > Pinus > Pinus taeda. The sequence continues at coordinate 6,765 of APFE030394329.1, forward strand.
CTTTGACTTGACTCCTTCAAATTTGTGCTCTGCGCACCTCGCGGAGCATTTACCATACTGTTACCCAAAATTGTGGGCTTAAAGTTAGAAAACCATTATGCGGGGCCTCCGCTACCCAACATGCCCCCAAAAAAATCATTGTGACTCATCCTGAGTCACTCGGCTAGTGCGGAAATCTTCACGCGGAGGTCATTCATCAACTTTTGTGCTTCGCTTATGCTCACAAAAAATTCTTCGGCCATCTACTACACCTGTTGTATGTGAACCACTGACGAATCCATTTTAGGTGTTTGTCCATGTTCATATACTACTTGCATGTGTGCTAACTTCTCCTCAATTTTGGTGGAGGCCACGAATGCCTCATCAAGACAAGGTTGTATGCATTGTTTAAGCACAACTTCCTTTTGTCCCGTGACGTCAACTCGTACATTGAAAACATGGGTCTCCCTCATTTTGGCCAACTTCTACATCATGGCAACCATTTGTGTAGTCCCCCAGACTTGGTCATAAGCCTGTTGTAACTCCCGTGTTTTTGCCTCTACCTGTTGTAGCGTTGGTTCTTCCAAAAAGGATGTGACTGTAATGAGGGATTGATCCAACAATCCCAAGCAAGCTTGGACAACGTTCCCTATTACATCCAATGCTACTTGAATTTCTCCATGGCACTAGTCCCGAACTTCTGGAGGTGTAGGTGGCTACACCTTCATCCTCAGTTCCACAATTTATAAGTTTAATTCCCATTGAGATTTTGCTGCTTCCTCTTGGGTCGTACGAAATATTACGACCATGTGATCAATCTCGTCGACTACTGGAATTTTTGCTAGCACAGGAAACTCTCGTACAATGCTACAAACCTTCGCCATGACCTGTTCCAACTCCTTGCCGCATGCGACCAAGTCATCAAGCTGTAGAATAACCTTGTCCAAATTTGTCTTGTGCTCCATTAAGATTTGGAGGGCACAAGCTTCCCTGGCACGAAGCTCCGTGCTTGCCCCATCTTGCAGTTGGTATAGGGTTTCTCTAGGGAGAGTGGCCAAATTTAGCCCCCAACCCCTCATGTCACCTTCAACTTTTGGTATGATGGCGCCTTCTCATAATACTAAAGTGTGCATAGTGGAGGCGTGCACCATTTGCTCCGCTGCGGTTATACCTTCTGCGAGGGTCGGAAGCATCCCTCATGGGGTTCTCACCCATAACGCATAAAACTATGCCCTAAGCTACCCCAACACATTTATTTGCTTTGTCATCAATTTGTTCAGAGCACCTGTAGTGACATCCCGCGCCAGTTCACTACTGTCCAAAAAGTCTTTCTCCAAGATCTTAGTTGTTTTTGACTTTTTCTGTGCATGTGGTGATTCCTTGATGTTCGGCCTCTTAACTTGGGGTGATTTTGTGGGAAGTTCCATGTGTTCCTGGGTCTTTGTTTCCCTCTGCATGTCCTGTTTCGAAGACACTTCCTGATCTCCCCTGGTATCCTCGGTGGTTACTTCCTTGATCGCCTCTTGCTGAAAAGCTGCCTTTTGTCCCTAACGTGTATTTTCCACCAGTTTAGTGAGTCGCAGCTGGATTTCCTTATTTCGTTGTTGTTCTACCATCATTTATAATGTGGCCACATCCAGGGTGTGCCACTCTGGAGGCCATGTTGCTAGTACTTCGTAAATTGCATCATCTGTTGCGATGAACAAAAGCTTTACCCATGTTTTTTGTGGATCCTTCCATGCCCGGATATATAGGTTATGCATGTCTACTTTGAACTCGGCCGTGCTTTGCAAATTGTTATATATTGTTGGGGAAAACATTGGTCTGCAAGTGATCCATGTCCGGATACTTGCCTCCACGAATATCTAGAATACTTTGATCTCAGGAACCCTCATGACGTCCTTTGTAGCCCAGAGTGAGTTATACCGCACTACTTCAGGTAGGTTCTTCTCAATGCTAGGAAATTGGCTACCCTGCAGTAATTCTCTAGAAACCAGAAAGATTGATAGTAGCAACCATCCATAATGGAAGGTCTTACCTTTCTCTTAGGTTTCCTTACATTTCGTCAAAAATTCATTGCATAGAAACTACGCCTAGTTGAATTGAACCTCTTCTACACATTTCTCCACAAGCACAATGACAGGCGATGGCACCTCATTTGTACAACATTTCCTCATGAGTTTACTAGCCAGTAGCTGGGTGGTGACACACACCCCTTGATATTTGATGCTTGCTATGGCATACCTACGCTTTCACTTTTCTAGCTTGTATTTAGCTTCCATTGCTTCTGCGAGACCCAAATCACTACTTGTTTCGACTATGTATGTGGGGTCATTCCCTTTAATAGGCAGGTGGGCAATCCCGTGTACTAAATCGGTCATGATGGGAATCGACTCCTCCGGCTAGAGATACACATCATGTACAAGACATAGCAATTGCTGGATCATAAAAATGGTGATGGCGACGTGGTGATAGTGGGGTATCGACCTTAGATTGAGTAATATCGCCTTCTCCACACCTCGTAACCACTTCCACGGCAATAATTTGTCTTCGATCAACTGTGGAAACTTCTCGATGTCTGCGAGATCCCAATATTTGAACTTTATACTCAGTATTCGGCCCAGCGGCAGACCGTCAAACCTTATTTCATCCAGAAGAAGGCGGGTTTGAAGCATACTCTTCGCAACGTCCAGGTCCTTCGGTATCTTGGCCATCCCATTCCATGGAGAGATATATGGTGGTAGTGAAGGTATTTGGAAAGCATCCTCTTCTTCCTCATCCGGTGCTTAAATCTGAGCGATTAAGGTCTGCAAATCTTCCTCGTCCTCATCCATTTCAGTGGTGATTTGTTTTCCCTTTTTGGCCATTGATAATTTACTGAATCGTGGGTGATGTCCGGACGGGTCCCATAGTCCGCTTTCCTTTTCAGGGTCACGGTGTGTGTGGGGACTTTGGAAATTCGGGGGTGGCAACCACTTCTTCTAGTTCATCCGATATCAGATACAATTCTTCCATGAACCGTGCTTGGGCTCTAGTTATGGTACTCATTGGAGGCCTAGTAGTTGGATGTTCAGTGTTCTGTATCAGCGCAAATATCAAATATACCTGTGTTGTCCAAGGGTTTTTAAATGAATGCGTAAATTTGAATGGAACCCTTCCCTACTTTTTCAATTCATTAATATTTTCTAGGTGACATATCTTTTCGTATCTAGCTTGTGGCTCTAGTCTTAATGACCTTCCACTTGCTCCTCTCTACCGTAACTCGAGCTTCTTATCATGAGTAGTGATGGCAATGATCACCTCCAAGCCTGTTGATGTGGAAGTGCAACCCGTTTGGTGTGACTGAATATTGCTGGCTTATTGACCCTACATGGAACCCTCTTACTGTGCAAGCCTCCTGTAGATTTGTTTATAGTCTCGTGCCTCCTTTCAACTGCTGGGGGAATTGAGACTGTGCTTTTTATAGCTAGTCGGTGGTCGCACCTTAGGTGTGATATTTCCACTTCCCTACTAGCCCAAGCTGTGGGCACCTTTTGGGTGCCTTCATATCCATTATCCCATCGGCGCTGTTGTATATGGTACAACCCTTAGTTGGTGTGGTCACAACCATGATAGTAGGGTCGCAGCTTGTTTTAGTACCAAGCTAGACCTAACCTGGCCTAGTTCCCTTATTTGCAGATTCACGCTACCTGCTTGTGCGACGCTGGCTTTTATTTTGCTGATATCTTCATCCAACATCATGCTTTTCCTCTTTAGTCATGTCCATTCTTCCTCGATTCTTGAAGCCTGCTATTGCCTTGCTGAATGGCTTCCTGCAACCACCAAATTTCTTTGCCTAGGACCTCATGAACTGTAGATTTTATGGTCTAAGTAGTTACTTCCATCACCTTCATCCCCCTCCTTTTTCTATTGAGTTTATAGGCCCACCGAACCCCTGGTATCCATAGATTATTATTGGGTCATCTTATCATATGGATGTTATTTCTGCTCCCCCTGGATTTCGTAGTGACTTTGTTGCGATCAGCTGGAAGAATGCATCATTGTCACGAATTTGGATTCTTGATTCTTAGCTGGCTCGGTGCGTGCACCATATACACCTGTATCCTACACTACGAACAGATGCTCCCCCTGCTTTTTCCTTCAATGCATACGTGCACCTTCCTTCTACGTTTGTGCCACGTTCTCTTAGTCTATTGGCATGTCCTTTACCCTTGTGCAGTTATTTCGCACAGTGCCTCCATTTCCGCACCCTACTATTTTTTCTCCAGAATTGAGATTTCGAAGTGATCTACTAATTTCTCCATGTGCATTGCATCAATTGGTAACTCCCTTGCTTCTATTGTTATGCAGCGTAGTGATCTAACCATCATATTACAATTTATCATTCTGACCTCGTGCAATCGGTTATGTCATCACTCGATCTCTTCATCTGGGTCTGATGTGCAGGAGCTGTCATTTTCCCATGAGATTCTCCTGCCTGCTGTCGAGTTCACCCGGTCCTAATCCTGTGCTATGATCTAGTAGATGCAGTCCAATTCATCTTCATTGTCCTCATTGCGCAAAGGCTCAGTGTAGCACACCCCTTTAGCTAGGTCTAGTGGGACCACTATGCGGAGAGACTTTTTCTCAAATATCATTTTTCGTCTCTTTAGGTTGATGACCCCATTCATGTCCATGGCCCAATCTATCGTTAATAATGCAGGGTAAGGATTACTATCATCCACAATTTCTATTACCTCAAAATTGGTCTGTGTGCTTGAACCTTCGGTTTCCAGTGTAACTCCTTACAGTCTCCCCATAGGTAGGATCCTTTGTTGGTTTACCATCTGTAATTGGATAAGACACCATTGTAGTGCGGGCCTACAGATGCGCTCCCAGGGCCGTTTAAGTAGGACATTGACATCTGATCGCAAATCCAGAATGAGCTGATCCATCTCATGCTCCCTAATCTGGGCAATCAACTACATTTCCCGCTCGGTGCGCAAAGCATGTTTGCCTAGTTTTCGGACGATGCATGGTTTGCCTGACCCTACGCACCTAGTTATCAACTCTTGCAATCCCTTCACTACTTTAGTGTCCCATGGTAGCTCCATGCATGTATCTTAAAAGATAGTTAGCATAGAAGTATCCATCTCCGGCTCAACTTGATCCTTGCTACTAGAAGTGAAAACCTCCACGAAGCGCTTCCTAGCTTCCATAAATGTTTCCTTTGCATGCTCCAAATCAAATTCAGGTTGCTTTGTAGGGGCCTTACGAACCCATGCATCCTCCTTAAGTTTCTTCCCCTTATCTTCTCCTATATTTGCACCACTTTTGAGCATGATGTTCACATTAGGATCCTCCTCACACAGTTCAACCTTCATCATTCGGACATTTTGAGTGGGAGTACCCTAAAGCACCCCTTTTTTCTGCATCTGTGCAATTAGTGTGGGGCAGTCTACTGTGATCAAATTGGTAATAGTACGGGAAACATGTTCTCATTCGATTCATGCAATCACACACGTAGTGCCCAGGTCATCCAACATTGTAGCAGATTAATTGTCCTCGGCCTCGTCTGGGTCCCATTCCTCCTCATCCCCATCCACGTCCCTAGAATCTTCCCCGTGCTATTGCTGTAGCCAAATCCTATCCTTGCGCTTCAGTCTGCATCCTGTAAGTAGGTGTCTGATCCATCATCAATTCATAACTTCAACAATTTTTTTCATCATGGCCCATCGATCTACAAAAATTGCAAAATAGCTACTGAGGGGGTTGTATAAGTTTATGTAATAGATGACAATTTTGTGGTGTGCTTTCCTCCCACCTGGCAGATCACGCGCCAGAGTGCGAGCAATGTGCATGGCCTCACTTGTGCCTTTGGTCACAATGGCATTGGTCCCACTACCAAATAGTTCGTGAATATCGAACAATGATCCTTATCATGCACCACACCTCTGTGCGCGCCTTTGATCAGGGCGCCTTATCCTATTTCAAACTTTGCATCTCTAGGCATAGGTTTTGTAGTTGTGCGTGGATTTTCTGAAATCCCAACCCTAGATCTTGTATTGGGGTTTCATGCAACCTCATTGCTGTCTCTAATGATTTAGCTTGGGTTGAGATCTTTTGCTATGATAGTGTTGTCCTCAGATGTGGTGTCAAAGATGCCACAAACCACGCATAGTGTCGCGCATCCGTCAACGTCATGTTAGCCTCAGGGATTGTAATCTTAAATCTCTGATCCAGGTCCCACGGGGTTTCACCAGGTAACATCATTATCTCCTTGAACTTGATGATTGACTACGTCTCTGATTTTGGCCAGCTAAATACTTTGTTCAATGCATCTAGGATTGCCACTATTCCTACATTCGCGTGATTACTAGAGTACTTTATATACCACGTCAACGTGCAATCCTGCAGCATGCTCACCATAGTAGCCTTTCTAATGTTATCATCCATAATGCCTTGGACTTCCCATACTTCCTTTACCATGAACCATAATTGGTTTGGTTCCTCATTCCCTATGCCTCTAAATATAGGAAACTTGATTATACTCACCATTCCAACCTTCGGTGGTGGTGTAGGTGAGGTGGGTGAAGATGGGGTTGATGTAGGTGAAGTTGGTGGGGGTGTGGATGGAGGTAGTAATAGTGGAATGCACTTCTTGATCAACTGGAGTACGCTTCTAGGAGAGAACCATGTGAGCTCCTCGTTACTTTCTCATGAAATTGAAATCAGAGGACTCTTTTCTAATCTTTCGGTCCCTCGATAGCCTCTTCCACTCCTCGTTACCGCAGACATCAATGGATGCGCATAACCTGCTTTTAATACAACAAAATTTTAATCCAAGTATTCAACGATTTGATGTACTTACCCTACGGTCCTTGGAGAAATTTCCTTTCTGCTTCACTGTAAATCATAGTTGTGTCTATCATGAATTTGGTGATAAATCCTCCTATTATTCGGTCTAGGCAATGATCTACTGCCCATACGATTTTATCTTCAGACGGCTCTAGCCGGCACACCAACTCGGGAGTCCACACTATTGTTTGATGAAGCCTGCACCTTCCCACGCTGTTAGCTAGCCTCGCGATCCACTCGTACATGTCCAACGAGAAGTTTGCGAAGAAAATCTCATGGATTTCTATGTATATGTAGCAATCTGGCCACCTTTCCTCAGATATCTATGGATTTTTGTTCTCCTATACAACAAACTTGTGCAGTTTCTGATCCAACCAATATTCAATCTCTTTCTTCATAGGGTTCAAGTGTTATGACATCATACATCACTCTGGCAGATCCCAGTCTTGGCAAAGGAACGATTTGTTGGATTATTGGGGCCCGACCCAGGTTTGGAAGAGTTATTAGCCGAAAAAATCCTGCGCTAATGGCCCTTTCGGGAAAAGTCGATAGAGCACAGAATGAAGTCTCACCCAAGGTAGCAGGGGAGGGTTCTAGAACTAGGTTTCCACACACTTGGTATGTTTGATGTGGTTTGGATGGGGTCATGAATTGATCTGTGCCCTTGCGCTACTATGTACGACTATCGGGCTTCCACGTAAATCTGCAACAACATGCTCTTATTATTATGACTTTATTATAGATCTATACTACTTCTTATGGTATTTAAGAAAACATTTAACAATCGTACTGAGTGCATGTTGTTATCACCAAAATAAGGGTTTACACTGTTCTTAGTCATGGTCTTAGATAAGTGTCAAGTCACCCTATGTTTTAAGGGGTAGGTGATAAGTTAGGAGTCTCAAAGGTCTCATATTTCATATCCAAATAAAGTCCAACAACCTTATTCCATGTTTCATGAGTCTTACATTCTTTTAGAAACACATAGCTTAAACTATTTTTAAAATTTTTGGAATTAGCCCCGAAAACCACATTTTCATAGTGCAGACAATGTAAAATCACTGTTTTGTGCTACGAAAATGTTGCTCTTTTTGTAGCACTTCCCCCATGCACTACGAAAGCGAAGATTCATACAACAGTCTTGTCAAAACATCAATATGTTAATATTCCGTTAAATTTTCATTATTAGGTGTCAGCTAGGAGTCAGTCCTTAAACATGCGGCCATCCAAAACTAATTATTTCGAATTTAGGGGTCATTATGATATATGATTTCAAATTCGAAAGGGTTGGCTAGTCTCTTATTGTAGTTTTCATGAAAACACTCAAACAAAATCATTTTTTGAATGGTAAGCTTTTGGTAATTTCTTACCAGGGTTTCTCTCATCCATAATTCAAGTGAGGTTGACCACCACAGGCAAGCGAGGTTGACCAACAAAATTGCAAGCGAGGTCGTTTTGTTACAGGAATTCAGAAGAAATGATGGCATAAGAGAAGAAAGTAACATGTCTGGTCATTGTTTAAGAACAAAGCCTAAAAGCACCGAGGTTTTAGTCAGAGATAAATTATTCAAGAAAGCAGGATGTTGGAAGTTTTGTAGAAAATTGTGAGGAGGACATACTTAGGTGACAAAGGAGTTTGCACTGCATTTCACTGGCTCAAGCACAAAGGTTGGAATCCTAAACTTGCAAATTTCTCCAGAGATCATAGCTTTGGTGATAGAGATTCCTAGGGGGCAAGATACATGTTTCAATAACTTTAGATTCGACATGGAACCATGTAAATTGTTTCTAAAGCCAGAGTTTGCATAAATAGACTTAACCAAGGCAGTTCCCAGGAACTACATCAAGGACAACTATGCCAAGTTGCTCTTCACATCCAACGTTATTTTACGTGTGAGGGAAGATATCAAAAGGCTATTAATATAATTTTAAACTCATGTTTCATTTTACTGGTATGATTTCTTTAGATTTGCCTTACTTCCTGTATCGAAGTGTCGCTAAGATGGCAAATAAAGTGCAGTTGAAATCTCAAAGACATGAAACTTCCCTCTTTCATCATGGTCTAATTAAACGATAGTTCTACATGAACTCAAAAGGATCAACAAAGAATGGTCTTCTTTTTTGTTTTTATGTGACTTTGGAGCGGAAAATCAAGATGTAGGCATTAGCCCTAAGGTTAAAGGAACTCTATTAGCAAAAACTAGCAAGTCTGTAATGTCCAGGGCAAAATATTTGTTAATTTGAAACCTAGGAAGTAGGTGAAAGAGAAAGTAAGAAAAAAATGAGTAGTTATTCTTGAAACTCCTAAATCTACAAAGAAAAATATATTTGAGGTTAAAGGAATGACACAAGAACAGTCAACTAAGGGAGAAATTTCAAGCTTGAAGGGTGATTTAAATGATATTTCAAAATCCATTGATATTGCTGAATCCCCTTTGATGCAGGTAGATGTCATAGAATTTGATAAAGGAAAGTCGAAGAAAATGAAACCCTCCAAGAAGCTGGAATTTGAGCATGATGTTACAACATTTGTTTTCAAGCCTAGAAAGCTCTTAACCAAGAATTCCAAAAAGATGCAAGAGTCCAATATTGATTTCGGGAAAATAGAAGAAGCTTCTGCTATTCAGGAAGAGTTGGTAGACTTTTGATCACCAAGACTTGAAGGTAACAAAAACAGATTTTTTTCCACTCAAACCGAAAAAGCCAGTTATGAAGAAACGAAAGAAAAGTTAAGAGCAGCTAATAATGAAATTTCTAGACTAAGGATGAAAGCAAGGAGGCATGTTCTTGAAGGACCGATTTGAAAAGGGTAAAGGCTCTCTGGGAAGTTGAAAAAGTTTCCAAACCAGAAATAGTGAGTAGTGAAACTCAGTACTTTACTTGGACTATTCGTGCAATCAAAGAATCTAGATTTGTAAGGAGGATGAATGCTCAATTGAGAGCTACTAACAGGAGATTGTAAAGACAAATTTAAGACCTAGAAATACAGTTAACAACATCTAAGGAAAGGCTACAACAATAATGAAACAGAGTGATGAAAAAAGGGCAATAAAGGGTATCTATTAAAACAATTTTGGTATTAAAAAGAAGGTTATCTCTGAAGAAGAACAATCTTATAAGGTTAATTAGTTTTGTTTTTGGTGATCATATCAGTCTTTATGAAATATTGAAAATTCCCAAAATGCATATTTTGAAGGTTGTTTTGAAAAAAGAGCATACACAACAGTTTCGTAGCATTCTACAAAACTGCTGAAGGTGACTTTTTAGCACTTTATAGATGCATTTCGAGGGTAAGATCTGATAAATTTAAAGTTTTGATGACTGCTTGTTGATATATGAGGATCATTGATGAAGTTTTGAGATGGCATAGATGCAGAATGGTTCAAAGAAGTATTCCATAAGTGATATAAAAGTTGTGCCACGAAAATAGGCTATTTTCGTAGCACAGTCATGTTTCTTTCTATTTTTCATCTATTCGAGATTCCCTTTCTTGCACAGATGCAAAAATTAAGTTTAAATGGATTACTAACACATGCCACATATGAAACTACTCGAAGGTAAGCATAAAGGATTAAGGGCCTTCAAAGGAGGAACTCTGTCTCCTTGTTTTCAAGATAGTTAGGTCATGACTCAGCACGGTTTGCAAAAATATTGGAGACATCATCAAGCTCAAAGACATGGATTGGAAACTAATTAAAGAATGTATTTAAGTCATAGATAAGATGGTTGAAAGCATGTTTTAGGAGTTTCACTCCTATTTGTATTAGGACTCTTAAAGATAGCTAGTTGTCAAGTTGTAATTCAGTAGTTTGTTTTATGAATAGATAGGTGTCAATGTTAGGAATTCGAATTCCCCTAAAGATGGATCACAGTATCCAAGGCTATAAAACCTCTATATAAAGCATGAGAATTAAATTCCTCGGGGTTGGTAATTTCATTAGCAAAATAAAGTTGTGTTATTGTAAGAAACTGTGTTTTTTCAAACTTAATATAGAGATAAGTTTGACTACTCAAGATTCATAAGGATTTTATGTGTTTGATGTTCTTATGGCCTTTTTCAATTACTTATTTTCAGTGGTATGAGCTTGTGATATTTAGAATTCATTGGAAAATTCTCTAACTTCCTTCACATGCTTGTAAACTGTGTTGATTCACTATGTTACTATTTTATTTATAGAACTAAACTCTAAGTGCCTTGACTTACATTTTTTGTTGATCATGTTGTTTTGTTGAAGACTATCTTCACTCCATAGCCCAATAGATGTTTGCTAATATTTGATTCAACCAGTGAACCAGTTATACATTTGTCCAATTTGTTCCTAGAGTTAGCAATATAATCATTAATCAAAAATCTTAAACCTATCGAGAGAGCCCTCTCACGTTGAGGAGGCTAAGCCTCAACCAAATATTGGTTTGAAAGAGTTACTCAGATTCTACATTATTAGCAACCTATTAGGGTCATATTTTATGATAGCATGTGCAATCATAAATATGCATAAATTCATAACATAAACAACAAATAGATTCACAATAAAACACACAATGATTCAGAAATTCTTATCTTTATTGATCTCTTTCCCAGTACAACCAGATCTGCCCTGAACACTCAGCTACAGGGGTCTGCGCACACAACTGCAGACTCTACCAGGCCTCTGCGGACACAGTTGCAGAGCCTCTATCTATCTACCTGGTGGGCCCCAGTATTGCAACAATAATGTTGCAACTCCCAGGACTCCCTTCTTTAATTTTATCAACCCGGTAGTTCGTAACAAACTTTGAAGCGACGGTGATGTATGCACAAGTACTAGCTCTTGCCGCAGGTGTCACTTGGTCAGCTGGCACAAGTATGCTAGG
>APFE030394330.1:9149-56468 GCA_000404065.3 Pinus taeda
GGAGTGAGTCTTGGAAGGAGATATGCTAGAGGCTTGAGGCTGGACGGATCCGGAAGGAAGCTTTGCTTGGATCCTGCGAAAGGTTACTCGGGTGATATTACTCCTTTTGTACATTTTATTTGTCTATAATAAAGAAACACGTCTTGGTTCCCGATATGCTTCTTCTTTATGTTTATGATGTTCATGTTTGAATTTCATGTATGAATGGTTGTTCAAAGTTCATAACTAATTTCCTTCTTTTATAACATAAAGATGATTTTTGTATAAGTCTTTGTCCACATATTGTTGCATTCTTTGGAATCGTTTGTTTTGTAGGATAAAGGAGCGAAAGGGACTTGAAAAAGGGTTTGGACCCTTGAGGAACTTCTCGAACGTAGGACCTGAGGTACGTCCTTCATACTTTAGAATTTGCTTATTATTGGAAGAATCCTGAGCAATATATCTCTAACAATACAACTTGTTTTAGTCTAAAAACACACTTGTCTTCCTTCGTTGAACTAGGTTTCAAACCCTTGCAAGATTTATGATCTCTTTCCTTCTCCTATGCGCAATCTTGGAGCCATATTCCCTAGAGAAATTCCTTCTTGATTCCAACTCATAGTTTGCTCCTATAAAGTAAGAATTCCATCCTATTTCTCTGCAATTCCCAAGGAAAAATTCTCTCTATCAAATCCGCACAAGCCTCCTTCTTGCACACACACTCTTACAAGCTCATACACAAAACTAGTGCTCAAGAAGAAGGATTCAAAATAAGTGCCTTTGCTCCTCCTTTTAATGCAAATCGAATAGCGAAAATTAGTGAGTTTCTAATTAGGAAAAGTTTCTTTTGTGATTGATTGATTTATCATGACTTAAAAACTCATGCAACTCATTTTATCTCTTAAGAGCCGACCACTTTTCCTTTTCCTTAATCAACTCACACTAGAAGACACACAACTATGCCTTTGACTCTAGTTCAACTTCATAACTCGTCCTAATATTTTGGAACAAATCCTAAATTATAAGAACTTGTCCTAATTTGTAGGGACTTATCTTAAATCCTAGGAATTTGTAGTAACTTATAGGAATTGATTCTTGACTTATAGTAATTTGAGCATGCTAAGGAAGAACTCATTGAGGTCCCTTTGATTTAGGCACAAATCAAGAAACGCTTTCTCTCTATCATTTTCAACAAATTGTTATTCCATTAATAGGGTTTTTTAAAGAAATGTGTAATTCATTTATTTTTTAATATGAAGTTGACATCTCTCTCTCTCTCTCTGTCTCTCTTTCTCTATATATAAATATGTAACATTTTAAATAGTAATTGTAATCAAAATAGAGAGCATTCTTAGATATATGTTTTATACTCCCAAACATAATTGTGGTATGTATGAATGTTTCAATGTGCAGAGTGTGAATACACACACACACACACACACACACACACACACACACACACACACACACACACACACACACACACATATATACTCATAGGGAAATTAATGTATGATCTATTTTATTTTATTTTATTTTTGGTGGAGAAATAAAAGAAGAAAAACATGTGATGGATATTATAATGTAATATTATTTGGCAATAATGAAAAATAGGTTATTATTTTAATGTGGTAATCCTTTGAGGAAAAAATTGAAGGTTAAAATGAGATATTAACTCCTAACTTTCAGGAAAAAATAGTTGGAATTGGTTGTCCCTATTGATAAAACAAAGAAATCATCCTTCTGTCAACTTCTTCTAGGAGAAAAAGAGAAGAAAGATAGACTAATAGACCATTATATGCTTTATCGCTAGAGATAAATTTTGTAGTGTGGATTCTACGGAAATACAAACTGTGAGAGATAAAGAGAGTTCTTGAAGAAGAATATACTAGTGGGAGAGAAAGATTGGTAAATCTTAGAGAAACAACTAACCATACATTTGTAAGGGTTTAGTAGGTACAAAGCTAGAGAATAACTCTTGTTGTGTTACTATTTTTTCCTAAGAGTCCGGGGATAGGTTGAGGGGAGCTAGTGAATGCTTGATTCAGGGTTGGGTGGAACATGAAGGCCTTTAAGCTTTTCCTGAAAGGACTAAGATAAGTGTAGGTTAAATTTCTAAATGTAGAAGTATATCAGAAGATATACTAATATGAAAAAATTATCATCTGGAATAACTATGTGTTTTGCAGGAAAGGTTGTAAATAATAACATGTACTTGCATATGGGCACATGGCTTTGTGTAAAAGAAGAAAAAATGTTAGAAAGATTTTTAGAAACTAGTTGTGTGTTTTATAGGAAAGTTTTGTGTTGTGCAATGAAGAAAAAAGGAACACTCGAGGATTATATACTATTAAATATGTTGACTGTAGGCGATGGATAATTTTCAAAGTTTGTAGTGAATGTTTTATTTGAAAATGTTCTTATATTAAAGTAATATACATAAAATATAGTACTCACAGTAGTACTTGTTATAAGAAATACTCAAAAAATTATAAAAATTAGAAAGTAATATGTAGGAAGAAAACCCTATGTTGAGCCTCAAATATGCCCATTTTTCCATTGTATAGTATCACCATTCATAACCTAAATTCCTATATTTTTAACTCATTTCGTACCACAATTCCACAACTTGCTGCCAATTCATGTCTTACACTTTGTGGTTGATTATCATTATTTTCTTGATTTTTCAATGATTGGAGATGAATTTTCTATGATTTTCTAATGATGGTTTTTCCAATTTCATTTACCCCAGGGTTGCATTGCCATAATTCTTCACAGGTCAATTAAACTAGTTTCTACGCATTAAGTATGGAATAAATTCTTGTAGGTGAAAATATAAACTTGTACTCAAATTAATAATAGTGTAAAGATTCTGAGACTTGGATCTCTTTTAGAATACCCTCATTTAGGTAACCCAAAAATTGTTTGTTAAAATTCATCACTGTGAAGATGTTCGGGTTAGCACAATTCTTAAGTACAGAATCAATGCCAAAATTCTTTACATAAGTATAGAATCAATGAATGGGTTCAGCCAGTAGCTACATGAAGGACCACAATTTGAAAAAGTATCTTTATGCTCAATAAGGGAATTATTTCCTCTAGCTACACCATGATCAGGATGAACCCAATCGTGACCCATTTGAAGACTCTCCAAAAGATTGTATATGACTTCCTTGCTTTTGTATTTTCCTTTTCTAAATTCATTGGTTGTGCTTTTTTTCATTGGTCACACCTTATAAAAACCGATGCTCTCTGCATGAACGCTGGTGGCAGTGGGCAGTAGAGCATAAGGACTATATTTGATTTTGTTGACAATTGAACCCCTGATGTATTTTCTATTGGAATTCATGTTTTGCTGAAACTTAACACAAACTTATGATTATGCACTTTAGTCTTTATAAGTATTAATGGGTTCTAATTTTTAAAAGAATTATTGCATTAATTTAGACTTTCTTCAGGAGTGGCAAGGGCCCACCACCACCCAGAAACAAGTCTTGTAATTAGTATAAATTGTAGGAAGTAATTTTTATTGAATTTTGTAGATTTACATTTCAATCCAAAGTCATTTTCTGAATAGATGTCATATTTATGTCTCATTTTGTACTTAAGCATTTACTCTAATTTTCATGGATCTGAACGAATATCTTGTCTTTAAGTTTTTGTAAACTAGAAAGGATTGTGTTGATTGATGATTCTCGATGCATGAGTGGTTTCTCTAAGACACTTTCATGGTTAAGAACATTTAAAGGAATGTTTTCAATTCAAAAGGATACAAAGTTTAAATCATCATGTCACGAGTTCGAGAAGTGGACCTTATGTTCATTCTTCAGCCTTCTTCAGCAGATTAGTTCAACAGCCGCATCAGCTGTTGCAAGTCCGTATTCCACTTTATCTTGCAGCACCAAGCACATCAACAATAAAGGTAAAATATGAGGTAAATCTAGCTTAAGATTCTCTAATTCATTAGAAAGTTTAGGAAACTTAATGATTCACCACTTCTCATTCCATGCATTTAATATTTCATAAATCGTTATCCTTTTGTTTTCCTTCCATTCACCACTCATAATAAAAATACTTATGCTATTATTACAAGACCATGTTACAAAATAAATCTTTATGGTGCATTAATAAAGGCAGTCTTTATAGTGTCTTCTCCTTCCATGATCACAAGAGTTCTATTTGTAGGGTAAAGTCATTCATGCTATAAAATGATAACGGAAATCACTTATAAACATTGGCCTTACGATGATAGAATATGAAATCACCTATTCACATACCTACCATATCCATCACCGCCTCATTTCATCCATCATCTCTTCCTCATCCATCCCTTTCTTGTCCTCAATTTTTATTTCTCAATAAACTGTTATGATAATAATGTTAATGTGAAGAATGTTGCTCCACAAGAACCAACATCTACAAAAGAATGTTAAGAATATGTCAATGAGAAAGGGCTTTGTTTGCATGTGGACATGGAAATCCACAGGGATGGGGGGAAGTTGAGCCTCAAATATGCCCATTTTCCACCATATAATATTATCGTTCATAACCTAAATTCCTATATTTTTAACTCATTTCGTACCACAATTCCACAACTTGCAACCAATTCACGTCTTACACTTTGTGGTTGATTATCATTAGTTTTCTTGAATTTTCAATGATTATAGAAAAATTTTCTATGATTTTCTAATGATGTTTTTCCCAAGTTAATTTACTAGAGGGTTTCATTGCCAAAATTCTTCACAACTCAATTAAAATAGTTGCTACAGGTTCAGTACGGAATAAATTCTTGTAGGTGAAATATAAACTTTGTGCTCAAATGAAGAAGAATATCAAGATTCAGAGACTTGGATATTGTTTAGAACACCCTCATAGGTAACCAAGAAACCGTTTGTCTAAAGTCATCACTGCAAAGAAGTTAGGGTCAACACAATTCTTAAGTACAAAATCAGTGCCGAAATTCTTTGTGTAAGTACAAAATTGCTTAATGGTTTCGAGTCTAAATGGTTTCAGCCAACAGCCATGTGGAGGACCATAATTTGGATAAGTTTCTTCATGCTCAAAAATGGAATTAGTTCCTCCAGCTACACCATGATTAGGATGAACCCAATGACAGCCCATTTGAAGACTCTCTAGAAGATTGTATATGACTTCCTTACTATTGTATTTTCTTTTTCTAAATACATTGGTTGTGCTTTTTTTTTATTAGATTCACATTATAAAAACCGATGCTCTCTGTGTGAATGCTGGTGGTAGCAGGCAGTAGCAAGCATAAGGACTACATGTGATTTTTTTTACAATGGGAGCCCTGATGTGTTTGTTGGAATTCAAGTTTGATGAACTTTAACACAAAATTTTGATTCTGCACTTTAATCTTTGTAAGTATTAATGTATTTTGATTTTTAAAAGAAGTATTTCATTAATTTATAGCTTCTCTGGGAGTGGCAAGGGCCCAACTGTTATAGCTCAAAATATCACTCTTGAGGTTTGTATTCTGCACTCATGGCCTAGGGAAACCCCCCCTTCCAGACCTAGTCCAAAATTTTGAAAACAATTTTTTATTCCCTATACGCGTCATTGCTCTAAGCTAAACACATGTATATGGGTCTGTGTATGCCCAACCCACGTATATGTCTTAAAACACTTAAAAAAAATTAAATTTCCTTAATTTCAGGTGGATATCACGGGTTTCACCTGTTGATTACCTGTTAGTGCCTGTGGCCCAACTGTTCCCAACAAATTCCCAACTAAAAAACTACTTTGGGAGAAGTATAAAAAAGCTTCAAAAGGAAGGCCAGAGGGAGGAGAGAAGAGAGAGAAAGATTACTATGCTGAGATTTCCCTGACCAGGTCTAAAGATCCTAGTGCCTCCTGCACTTCCCCCATTTTTACAGGAAACTCTTGTTTCCTTGTGTGTGTTGATGTCTTCATACTACTTGAGATATCATGAAGTAAGTCATGAAAGGAGTTTGTTAAAGGCTTGAGATTGGACAAATCCGGGAGACAGTTTCGCTTGGAGCCTGTGAAAGGATGAATCAGGTGAAATTATTCCTTTCTATACTTTATTTGTCTATAATAAAAGAAACACATGTCTTTGTTCCTGATATAAATCTTCTTCATGTTTATGATGTTCATGTTATTATTCATATGTGAATGGTTGTTTGATTTCATAACTAACTACCTTTCATTATAATATGAAGATGGTTTCTTTATGATGTTTAGTCCATATGCTGCTGTACTTTCTTGAATTGATTGTTTTGCAGGTCAAAGGAGCAAAAGGAACTCCAAGAAAGGTTTGGACCCTAGAAGGCTCTTCTTGAACATAGGACCTCAGGTACGCCCCCTATCATAGAGTTTTCTTATATTAGCATTATGGTTGTATGGAATGTGTGTTTCTCTGAATAGATAACCTCCAGTCTGCTAGGGTATCAACCCAAGACCCTAGGGGAATTTATCCCACAACACCAACACCACATGGAAACAAGTCTTGTAATTAGTATAAATTGTAGGAAGTATGTTTTATTGAATTTCATAGATTTAACTTTCAATCCAAATTCACTTTCAGAATAGATCTTAGATTTACTGTGTCTCATTCCATACTTAAGCATTTACTCTACGTATTGTGGATTTGAACAAATATATTTTATTTGAATCGTTGTAAACCAGAAATTATTGTGTTGATTGATCATTCTCGATGCTTGAGTAGTTTCTCCAATACACTTTCATAGCTAAGAACATTTAAAGGAGTGTTCTCAATTCCGAAAGATACAAAGGTTAAATCATTGTGTCATGAGTTTGACAATGTAATTGGTTTTATGATCTTTCTTCCTGTACATTTCCATTTGGTATCGAATTTTGTAGCATCATGTTTATATGAAGAATGCTCAAGAGTAACAAGATGGGATATTGGTTGCATTGGTTATCGATTGAGTTTGTAGCTTAGTTTTGAGACTTAGTATAGTCATATTAAGATTGGATTAAAATGTGTAAGTTAATGTTCTTCCGTAGGAATGATTTTCTGTGTTTATTTGCAGTAGTTTTAAATTAGAATAAGCTTTGATCTTGAGACTTTTAAATATGAGTGTGTTAATTTAGGTAGTGTAAGGATATTAATTTGAAACTATAATTTAATTTCTTTTAAAGATTTTATTTTTTGCATAATTGAATGCGTGAGCTAGGATAAATGAAGAAATTAGATGAATTCTTGTTGATTTATTTGATCCTGGGAATTAGATTAGTTCCAGTCTTGTCTGAATTGTCTATTTCCTTAGTTTAAGATCATTTGAGTGAAAATGAATTATGTTGGATTGAAATTAGCATAAGATTGATTTTATTTTTGAATAGTAATTATTTTTTTGTGATTTAAGATTTCTATTACTTATATTAAATAAATATTATTGCTTGGATTGCTATTTAAGTTTTACTTACATTAAAATTAAGTTTCGATTTAAATTTACTTTACTTCGATTGAGGTTAGAATTGTTCAGTGATTTGTATTATGTACTTAATTTAGGAATAGAAATTCTGTTCCTAATTTAGGAATCAATTTTAGATTTCATGATGTTAATTTAGGTTAGCTTCTCTGATCCTGTGTTACCTACACTTGTGCCTCAAAGCTTAAGAGTCCCAAATTGATAATTTAATGTTGGAATTATAACACATATAATTTCCTCAACATTTTTGGCATCGTTGCCCGGGAGGTGCTAAAGGGATTAGAGCATAGTTTCTTTTGCAAGTTTTTTTTGTGTGATCTCATTTGCAGGGAAATCAAAGGGAAGAGAGTGTATGGTAAGACGTGAGTGAAGAGCCACGCACCCACTATCGTGGGGTTGCTCCAAAGTCTGGTTTTCCAAGTAAGCGATGATTTCAAGTTTGTTAAGTTTTACTGAAGTTAGTTTTAATTCATTTGGATTAAAAATTCAAGCTCTTTAAAGATAAAACATTTTTGGGGTGCTGTAAGAACCCCAAGGTACTAATACATGTTTCGAGATAGTTATCATCAACCAACATGAGAAATTAAAGAATGATTGAGAGCTTGAAGAATGTCCCTTGAATAACTTTCTTAAATCCAAGCAGTAGCTGGGATATATGCCTATTAAGAAGAGTCCATCCTGACCGCATTCAGGAAACTATCTATCTCTCCACAACCAAAAGAGGATTTGGAAGTCTCCCTTGATTCCTCTCACCTATCTACCAAGAAGATCAAGAAATCATGTACCAAATCTGATGAGGAGCATCTTGTTGAACCTAATATTGAAGAACTTTCACCATGCCCATCAACAATTCTTTTATGCATTCCAAAGACCAATTATCCAAGTTTTCCTGGCATGACAGAAGAGGACTTTCAGAGTGGTCCAAATGAAGAAATGGGCCAATAACACTAAGATTAGAATGAAAATTAGTTATAGATAACAATCCAGTCAAAGTACCACTCTCATCTTCAAGCACTCTTTGTATCACATCTTTAAAAGTTGTTCATTTTACATGCTCATGTATATTCTAAATTTTATATGTTAAATCTGAGCATGAATATATCCTTGTACCTAATTCACACATGGCTTCATTGGAATTTCTCTTTCACTTGAAGGAGGACATATTTTCTCTAGTATAGTAGTAAAGTTAGTATTGTAAATAAATAAATGAAAAATAGTAAAGAGAAAAATAAGTCCTTTTGTGAAAACCAACTTGTCTGGCGCCACTAGGCAGGGACTTTGCTTGAAAAACAGGTAACTGGCGGGAAAGGTTCCTAATAAAGTTTGTAAATTTGTATGAGTTCTTAAAATCATGTATATTTCAAGTCATTATGTCTTGTACTCGTGTTGGTTGATGTGGGATCCCTTAAGGTTCACCTGCCAACAAGCCTTGCCCCATCAACATCAAAAAATCATCTGGTACCAAGGTTAGGGTTAGATAAGATACCTAGGAGCCTGCGTGCCTTAATATTAGGTATCCTTGTCATCTAATAAGGAAATGAATCAATGTTTCTTGGTGGATGAATTCTGCAGCCCATACTTTGACAAATCCATTCACGCTGGTAGAATATACTTAGTGCCTTGATTACCATTGACATCGAAGGTGGTATATCTCTAATTGGTTAACGACATCCTCAATGGTCAGTAATCCAATTATTCTTGCTTATTTTCGACATCGACACCATTTATTCTCATATGCAATATTGCACATGGTGTGAAGCGGTTGAAGACTATATGGTTTTGTGATCTCAACACAGATTTGCAACATTTTGATCTTTGTATCAACATTTCCATTTTCATTTGCATTAGAATATTTGTTTCAGTAAACGACGCCATATAGCAACCTTTCCATTCATTTTCAGTAGTAGTCACCTTTACTTAGTTGTTTGGGGACATACAAATCCTCAGTCATGGGGGAGAAAGGGACCTTCAATTCATCCTTCATCCTTCTTCAAAAGATCAGATCAACAGTCACATCAGCTCTCATGAGTCCATCTTCCACCTCATATTGTAGCACTAAGCACATCAATAATAAAGTTAAAACATGAGGTAAATCTGGCTTAATATTCTCTAATTCATTAGAAAGTTGAGGAAACTTAATGATTCACCACTTTTCATTCCATGCATTTCATATTTCATAAATCATTATCCTTTTATTTTCCTTCCATTTGCCACTCATAATAAAAAGACTTATGCTATGATTACAAGACTATGTTAAAAGAAAAATCCTTATGGTGCATTAATAAAGGCATTCTCTATAGTGTCTTCTCCTTCCATGATAACAAGGATTCTATTCATAGGATGAAGTCATTCCTACCATAAAATGATAATGGAAACCACCTATAAACATTGGCCTTACGATGACAGAGTATGCAAGCACCTATTTACATACCTACCATCTCCCTCACCGTCTCATTTCATCCATCATCTCTTCCTCATCCATCTCTTTCTTGTCCTTAATTTTTATTGCTCAATAATATATTATGATATGTTAATGTGAAGAATGTTGCTCCACAAGAAAAAAATCTACAAAATAGTGTTAAGAATATGTCAATGAGCAAGGGATTTGTTTGCATGAGGACATGAAAATCCATAGGCATAGGGAGGATGTTGAGCCTCAAATATGCCATTTTCCCACCATATAATATCACCGTTCATAAACTAAATTCCTATATTTTTAACTCATTTAGTACCACAATTCCACAACTTGCCGCCAATTCACGTCTTACACTTTGTGGTTGATTATCATTACTTGAATTTTCAATGATTAGACATGAATTTTCTATGATTTTCTAATGATTTTTTTGCCAAGTTCATTTACCACAGGGTTCCATTGCCGAAATTCTTCACAAGTCAATTAAACTAGTTGTTATAGGTTAAGTATGGAATAAATTCATGTAGGTGAAAATATAAACTTTATGCTCAAATTAAGAAGAATCTCAATATTCTAGGACTTGGATCTTTTTCAAAATACCTTCATTCAGGTAACCCAGAAATCGTTTATCAAACTTAATTACCACGAAGAAGTTAGGGTTAGTACAATTCTTAAGTACAATATTAGTGCTAGAATTCTCTACATAAGTACAGAATCGCTGAACAATTTTAGTCTGAATGATTTCAGCTAGCATCCACATGGAGGACCATGATTTGGATAATTTTCTTTATGCTCAAAAATGGAATTAGTTCCTCTAGCTACACCATGATCAGGATGAATCCAACCGTGACCCATTTGATAACTCTCCAAAATATTGTATACAGCTTCCTTATTGTTGTATTTGTTTTTCTAAATTCATTGGTTGTGCTTTTTTTTCATCGGTCGCACCTTATAAAAACTGATACTCCTTGCATGAATGTTGGTGGCAACTGCCAGTAGAAAGCATAAGGATTGTATGTGATTTTCTTTTTACAATGGGAACCCTAATGTATTTGTTGGAATTCAGGTTTTGTTGAACTTTAACAAATAATTCTGATTCTACAATGTAATCTCTGTAAGTATTAATGTGTTCTGATTTTTAAGAGAAGTATTGCATTAATTTAGACATGCTCCGAGAGTGGAAACGACCCACTACCAACCAGAAACAAATCTTGTAATTAGTATAAATTGTAGGAAGTATGTTTTATTAAATTTCATAGATTTATCTTTCAATCCAAAGTCATTTGTCGAATAGATCTTAGATTTACCTTGTCTCAGTCCATGCCTAAGCATTTACTCTGCTTTTCGTGGATCTAATCGAATATCTTTCCTTTAAATCATTGTAAACCAAAAAATATTGTGTTGATTGATGATTCTAGATGCATGAGAGGCTTCTCTAATACAATTTCATGGCTAAGAACATTTAAAGGAGTGTTTTCAATTCAGAAGGATACAAAGGTTAAATCATTGTCACGAGTTCGAGAATTTAATTGGCTTTGTGATCTTGCTTCCTATAAATTTCCATTTGGCATTGAATTATGTAGCATCATGTTTATATGAAGAATTTTCAGGAGTAACAAGGCATGATATTGGTTGCATTGGTTATCAATTGAGTTTGTAGCTTAGTTTTGAGACTTAGTATAATCATAATAAGATTGGATTAAAAATGTAAGTTAATATTCTTCTCTAGGAATGATTTTTTATGTTTATTTGTAGTAGTTTTAAATTAGAATAAACTTTGATCTAGAGTCTTTTAAATATGAGTGTGTTAATTTAGGTAGTGTAAGGATATTAATTTGAAATTTTCATTTAATTTCTTTTAAAGTAACTTTTTTGTAGAATTGAATGCGTGAGTTAGGAAAGATCAAGAAATTAGTTTAACTCTTGTTGATTTATTTGATCACGGGAATTATATTAGTTACAGTCTTGTTTGAATTGTTTATTGCCTTAGTTTAACATTGTTTGAGTGAAAGTGAATTCTGTTGGATTGAAATTAGCATAAGTTTGATATTATTTTTGAATAATAAATAGTTTTGTGTGATTTAAGATTTCTATTACTTACATTAAATAAATATTTTTGCTTGGATTGTAATTAAGTTTTACTTACATTAAAATCAAGTTTTGATTGAAATTTTCTTTACTTAGATTCAGGTTAGAATTGTTTAGTGATTTGTATTCCGTGCTTAATTCAGGAATAGAAATTTCGTACTTAATTTAGTAATCAATTTTAGATTTCATGATGTTAATTTAGGTTAGATGCTATGATCCCGTGTTACATGTGCTTGTGCCTCAAAGCTTATGAGTCTCGGATTAATAATTTAATGTTGGAATTATAACACATATAATCTCCCCAACATCCTACATTTTGAAATATTTCAGTCCTGAACAAGAGTGTTAGGACCTATAGAAATCACTGAGGATTCCCCATCATAGAGATCACCATAGTCTCTTTGGTCTAGTTTCATAAAATAAAATGATAAGGCATGAAAATTAACACTAAATATGTACTTGATATATAAACAAAAATTACAGAAAACCCTACAAAGAGCTAACTATGTTGTATTTGTAGGTTTAGAATAAATTTCCAAAAAAAAAAAGTTGTCTGAAAAAGAGAGTAACTTTGAAAAGCGGTAACCTGAAGTAATACAGGTAAAAAAGAAATAATAATAAAAAATTGTTCTTTAAGAGAAAGAAGTTATATTCCAAAATTTGAACAAGAAAATCTTGAACCAGTTATTTGCATGCAACTAAGTATTAAATATGTATATGTAAACTTATATGGAAGAGAAAAAAAGGGATTAAACCCAAAATTATGGATAACTTGAATATATGAGAAATACATTGTATTACAAAATAAAAACATGAATAACTTTTCTTGTATTCATAAATAGAGAGCTTTCATACATTAAAAAGACTTCTTCCCTTCATCGGGTGGAAAAAATATACAATATATATTAAACAGATCCATTGTTCATACTTGAAAGAAAATCTACAGTGGAGGCCCACGACCCATTTCCTTAAGGAAGAAATTATGCTATATTCCAACAAATTAAAGTAAATCGAGACATAGATGGTGTGAGCCCCAAACCGTAAACAAGCTAGGTTTTAATAACTAGTACACTTCGACATTTTTATACAAGGGTTTAAGCCCAACAAGGTGACAAAAGGGAGATAAATGTATAAGAACCAATGCCAGAGCTGAATCTTCTTGGTAACAAAAATAAAAGAGTCAAATTCCCCCCCTTTGCAACTTGACGTTGGAAAAACCATTGTAATTGCACTAGAAGGGAAGTTTTGAATTAGTAGAGAGATTGTAATATTGAGATATCTCAAGTAAAACTAATACATGCAATAAAAAAATATTATTCTAATAGTTGAGAGGAAGGAAGTCGAAACATCCGCCATATATACCTGCATTTTTTTAGCACAAGTGGAAACAAAACTTTGGTTATAAAACCTTCAATCAAACCATAAACTCAATCCATAGTTGACAAAGTGTTATTCCTTCCAAAATAAGAATTAAAGGAATGTAATTACTTAAACCTGTTGTCTAAGTATAGTTTAGAAAGAATTAAGTTGAAAACCCCGATATCATGAAACCCAAGTGATTCCATATGAATTTTTTTATATAAACAAAGTGATTGAACCAATAACACATGATGAATCAAGGGTTAAAAATTCATTCAAAAAAATAGGAGAATCCATAGTAATAACGAGAAAAAAATCATGAATACAAGACAAAGGAATGCACAAACAAATTACTAGAATAAAGTGGTCTATGTAGCGACCATAGTAGCAACAAAGGTTCTTGGTAAAATAATGTAGAGTATGGCCATCCTATAACATGAAAAATTACACATCGTTTCCAAGGAAGAACCCTTAGGGTTACAAAAAATTTCCAAAACCCTTGTAGAGAAAGTTCCGTCCAAGAGGTTTCAAAAGGAATGAGAGTCACTGGCATGATAGGGGCACGATAGGGGCTAGGGTGGTTACCCAAATGACCATCTATTCAATCCCCACTATCCATTAAGTATGATGAAATCATGATCATTAATGATGACAACTAACACCCAAAATTCCATGAAGAAATACAACTGAACATGCCACCATTCAAATGCATGTCATCCCACATATAGGACAGTATATGCAATGGACAAATTAATTAAATGACAAATTACATATAATTCAAACAATCATCATGGCATATCTCCCAATTGTAACATTATAATATGTGTAAGGATCCCACTAAACTCTAAATCATGAGTGTGTATAAACTTAGGAAATATGTGTTTTTCAAAGTATGATATATATATATATATATATAATTTATATATATATATATATATATATGATATATATATATAATAAGAATGATCAAGGCCACAAAGCCTAGTGCCATACCAAAACCTATGAAGTGCTTGGATTAACATAAGTAGTTCTACGTTATCTAGTAATATCCTTCATATACATAGTGTCTGATTAGATAAATCCAAGAATGCTAATCGGATGGAGTATCATTTTCCATGGACAATGATTATTAATAATATCTCACATTCATGCCCAATTTTATTATAAAGAAATTAAATTGTAAGTCCTATAGGTAGGCATAATTCAGTAGAATTGGTTAGATTGTCATTCATTACTTGCTATATAGTGATGCTCAAAAGCTATATAACTATAGATCCCGAACAAATCAAATGAGTAGAAAGTAATATTATGATAAGGACTAAACATAAATATGCAGTTTTATTTTTTAAATTACCGTATTTCTTACATGAATTACAAATTTCATTGTGGTAAATTTATCACTTGAATGCGGGATGTTAGAATCGGTATCAGAGCCTAGGTTGCAAAACTATGGCCTTTTAAGACGAATACACTTTTGTTGACTAATGAATGAACGTGTATACAGAAAAGAGAGAGAGAGTGAGTAGTTAAGGAGATGCAAAGAATAAGAAGAATGGATGAACCAAAGGATGGAGAAGAATAACTTTACGTACACTTGGGACGAAAAGAGAAAATTCCTACTAGAGAATTGTTGGATATGATGTGAAACCTATAGAATAAATTAATAAATTTACATGTAGGGAATGAAAAATTGTTGAAAGATAATGCATAATAGGAACAATTAATCAAAAACTTAACTAATAAGTCAAACCCCAAAATAATGAAAATAATAAGGGATGAAGAATATTGAGGGAAATGTCCAAACATAGGACTACAAAAAAAGTAGTAGAAAGAAAAGAGTAAGTTGTTGATGTATAGGGGCATCGATTCTCCAAAATGTAGGAGAAGAAAGGAAAGAAGCTGAGTGCAAAAATTCATGGAGAATTTCAAAAAATCAGACCTCCAAATTTTGATGGGGAAAAAGAAGCAACTAAAGCTTAGCTGCTAAATTTTAATAGATACTTCCAGGTATATGATTATTCCATGGATTCAAATGCTAAGATGGACACAAATCAATTACAAGGAAAGGCTTCCTTATAGTGGGAGGAAATGAGGACTATCCATAATTTAGAAGGAAAGAAGGTTGACTGGGGAGAATTTCAAAAATTATTTAAATTGAAGTACTTAACATTATTTTCATGATAGAGAAATGGATTTTCATGAATTAAGATTGGGACAAATGCCAATGGATGAACGGGTAACAAAGTTAACCCATTTATTATATTATGTTCCTTATCTTGAAGAGGAAAATAAAAAGGTACAACATTTTCTAAGTTGTCTTCCACTTTCATTTAAGGAAAGGATTGACCATGATAATCCAAATACTATGGATGAAGAAGTAAGAAAATCTTGAATTTATAAACAGTAATCCAAACAAAGGAGTGAAGGGCAAAATTCCTAGTTGGGCAAGAAAAAAGACAAGCTACATCAAGGAATAAGGAGTGGAAAATATGGTCTGTTTGAATAGTTTGGAAGGAGAAACCAAAGAGGAAACTAAAACAAAAATAGGCCTCAAACATCCACAACATATAATCAGTCCCAAGTTGGGATTACACAAGAAGAAGTTAATAAAGGAGGAAATGGCAAGGGAAGAGAACCACTGAGGTGTTGTGGTTGCACAAAACCCCATTTATTGAGGAATTTTCCTTACACTAACAAATTTGTGCAAAATTTATAGCATCTACAAGAAGATTCTACAATCAATGGCATAGCCAAGGGTATCCCACACATTAATGCAACATTGGAAGGATGTCAAGAAAAGCATGAGTCAACAGTTGTGGAACTTAAAGGTACCATTCTTAACCAAGACATTTCTATATTGATATATCTTGACACTAGTCTAAGCTATGCTAGCCCACATGTAGTAGAAAAATGCAATCTTAAATCTAAAAAATTCAGAAACTGGTGTTTAGTTCATCTAGCCACATGAGAAAAAAGGAAAGTGATAAACTGGGTAACGACCTGTCCAATGACCATGAATGGAATACAAAAAAATGCAAATCTAAACATATTTCCTATGAGCTCTTATGACATGTTGATAAGGATGGTTTGATCAAGGAGGCGTCAGGCAATTATTGATTATTTAAATAAATTTATTACATGTACACTAGAAAGTGGAGAAGTACAAAAAATCAAAGGTATACCTAGGCCTATTTTTGTACGATAGATAACATCATTACGATTAAAACCAGCTACAAGAAAAGGGTATCAATTTTTTCCATACAAGTTGAGGATCAATTAGTAAACAAACTAGGTAAATCCATGGATGAGGTAGGTTCATTTGAAATTACCTAGATGTGTTTCTAGATGACATTTTGGGTATACCACTAAAAAGGGAGATATATTTCTCCATAGAGTTAATGTTAGTATGAAATTTCTTGGAAGATATACCAAAAACACCTCACTTAAGTCACTGGTGACAAGTGACCCTAACAACAATTTGTGGTTTCTTATGCTTCATATCTGCGATAATAAAATGAGAAAAACCTGCAACAAAAAGATATATGCGATCCAAAACAACAAAAAACAATATATATTCAATGTAATAGCCCAATATGGAAAGAATTTTAAATGAATAATAATATTTATTGATGACACTTGGTGAAGGAGATGTAAAAAAGGGGTTTGCAAATCCCCTTCCGTGGGACAGATCTTTTGATGTCCTTGATGCTTTAGTAATCGATTCTCTCTCATTATATGAAAAACCCAAAACAATGTGTAGAACTCAAGTGTGAGCTCAATTGCATCAAGACGATAGTGGTGATGATCATAATGATGATGGGGAAGAATGAATGGAAACCCGTCTTATTTATAACAAACTATTCGGTTGATCTAAAAAATGGAAAATAATAAAATAATATTGACCCAATCAAGATCTAACTTTTAGGAATACTTTATTATATTTTTTGGAGAGGGAAAATATATTCAAAATGGTCAAATATATTTATTTAGAAATAATTAACAAATAAAATGATTTATTAATTATTTGTGAGGATTAAGATTGGTGTTGAAATTGAAATAATTATTAAATAGTGATTTACCAATTATTCCAAATAGTAGAATTAAGGATTAATAAATAAATAGTGATTTATTTATTATTCCTCGGCGATTTAGTCAAATGTGAGAAGGAATAATTATCAACCATGATTTAATAATTATTCCTAAAGAAAATTAATAAATTAAATTTTGATGAGAAATTAATTTAATAAAAATGGTTTACAAATTATTTCCCATAGTGAAAGTGATTCTACTATTGGTAAAATCCAATCCTACATGGTGGATTTCAATCAACCTAGTTAGAGATGCTAGGTGATCACAGATTCCCCCCCCCCCCCCCCCCCCAATGTATGACTGTTGGGAGAAAAGCCTATAACCTAAATACATTGTAGGTTACACTTCCATGAGACATAAAAGGGGATTTAGAGAGAGAGATAGAGATGTAACTGAAGCAATGCAAGGAAGGACAAAAATGGAGCGAGAGAGACCTACTAAACTAATAGAGGACTTCTTTTATGTTGAAGTACATGATATTAAATGAGGTGGGGGATGCATACCCATCCTTGTCAATATATCTGAGTAAAAATAATAATGGAAAACCCATCAATGTGGGACTAAGCTACAAAGTACATAATACATGATATCCTAACATCAATGGGCTAGAAAATAATACAATGAATCCCATATACATAATGTGCCTCAAAATACGTAGGCCTAGAATAAATAAAATAACATCTGAGTACATGAGACATAATGCTCATCAAGCTAACATGGTGAGGGTGGACCACAAACAAGGAAGGCTTGTTGAATAAGAAAGGGATCTGAAAACCTGAATGAATCATATGAAGGAGACATGCATGCTATGGGCATTGGAAGCAACTGAAACTGAACCCATCACATCTGGAAGACTAAATTAAGGCTAGATCAACATCTACAGAAATTTAGGCATGTGGGGTGCTACCTAAAGGGCCACCCCCTGATGAGGTCTGGAACATCTCACACACCCCTGAGAATCACTAGGATAATTGTCTGGATCACTGAACCGTCAAGGGTACGATTCTCAATTGTGCGATAATGAGATGGAATCATGCATGTGAGAAACAACCAAGTCAAAGGGAAATGATGAGTCCCTATGATTGATCGAAGGAATCAAACATTGATGAAAGTTAGAACCAAGGTACACCTCCCTTTAGACCACACTTATGAAATGAATGTGTTGAAGTCGAGAGAAGAGGACCTGCTAGAGTTGAGGCAATGAGGAGTCCTCAAAAAGGCACGAGGGATCCTAGTAGAGTGATTGATGGACTAACACAAGGGATGATGATGGAAGGAAACAAGATGAGCGGTAGGTTGAATAATTTCCTTGTCAGATTATAATCTACATGGTTGACCTGGTAGCAGCTCACTCGGTTCTTGAGCGGGTGTTTAATTACTCACACGAAGGCTTTTCAAAGATGAAACAGTATAGATGGAGCCCAAAATGAGAAAAATAGGATGAATGTGACACAAAGGCATATGGGACACTGTAGTTAGGACTAAATGGGAATTAGGACACTCCATGAATGTAGGGGTGACTCATCTCATATGCTCTGAACAAGGGTGACTTGATGATGCTGCCACATGGGGGGAGGCCCAGAGGGGACCATAAAAACATGAGTGAATTATCGTTAACCATGACAAAAATGGAGAGGCAAGTCAACCAATCTGTCGATAAAGTGGTACCAGAGTATAGGTCCCTCAAATGAAGAAATTTGATTTTAATAGTTGGAAACGTGAGACCTCATGGAAAAAATGCCTTCCTAGTGAAGTGTCACATTACAAAAAACAAAGGGAGACTCATTATAGATCTTAGTAAGACATTTTCATTGGCGTTGATGGATAGTCAAGCTGAGATATAGTTTGGTCGTAATGGGCTATGAAAAAACTAAGTGATTTCCTATAAAAGGGCTTCTTGCCCCCAAATCCAATTTATTTTTAGAGTGAGTTGTTGGAAAATTTGGAGAGGAGTAGAAGGCCCTAAATATTGTGGAGATCGCAACGAATAAACTAACCATCAGAATCAGGATCTTCAAGTTAGAGGTAGGTGACCTAACCTTACTCATCAATTTGGCAGATTAGATTTTCAGATTAGGGATTTAGCTCACTAGGAGAAACCCTTGCTCTTCCTCGCGGTCAGAGCACACATTATTGGCCCTGTTTTACATTTTGAAATGAATAAACTAGACCAATAAATTCATTCAACCATTGATTAATTAATATTCCTTGTCATATTTGACCTAAATATGAGAAATAAAAAGATAAATTATTAATTATCTTATTTTTCTCTAGGAATGATTAATCAATCACTAATTAAATATTATTCCTTGTCAAATTTGGCTAAATCCCTTAGCAATAATTAATTAAATCATTATTTATTTATTATCCCTTAACCATATTTCTTAAGATGATAAATAAATCATTTATTTACTTATTATTTCTAAATAAAAGTTTAAATACTTTTTTCCTCCCAATCAAATATAATAAAATATTCCAAGTGGTTATTCCTAGAATGGGGTTAATAATATTTTATTATTTTTCATTATTCGAAGATAACTCAATATTCTATTATAAATAGAAAGGTTTTCCATTCATTATTTGATTTTGATTATTTTCATTGTTGTGCTCACTTTTGTAACTAATTATTATCACTGTTGCACACCATTTTTTTTCCATTTGAGTTCCCATTGAGCTCAAACATTTTATTTGCTGGGTTTACACAATATAGAGGAGAGAGACTCTACACAAGTTGAAGACGTTTAAGGATAGCCAAGAACCCATCCTATAGAGGGGGACTCGTAACATTTATTTGTTCCCTTCACAGGTGTTATAATAAAATCTATTCTTTGTATATATGGTTTCCATTGGATGATTGGAGTTATTACGGTTTAATTTTGTTGTTGAACTATGATTGTGGCATTGATCACAACTTTGTCAGGTTTTGTTTCTATTCCTATAGATCTACAATGTTTAGTAGCCATTTATATTGTTGAAGTTGTTTTTCATCCATAGTCTTAAGTGTTTCCTTTTCATACATATTTGAGAAGAAAACACTACAATAAAATTTGCGACTCCACTGGGTTTTTTACTTCAGATCCAAAAACTTGGGTGACCTTCAGTCTTCGACTTATGGTTCCTTATTTTTTTAGTTTCTTAATGTTGTTTACTATATTTTTAACCCTAGATCTGTCAAATTTCTAACTTCTGGAATCTTTCTAGTCTTTTCCGCAAGTCACAGGAACCAACCACGATAGAGACCATAGTTTTTCCGAGCATTTCTGACCAGGAATCATGGAGAGGAAATCACACTTTTCTTCCCAAAAAGTGTGGTATGGAGTATATGGAGTCCAGAGTGCACCTTTTAGCCCAAAAAGTGCGATCCCCCCTGAAATCAGGTCAGTACCTTCGATTTTTAGGGTTTTTGGATTTTTATCAGATCTGTTTCTAGGTTTTTCCGAGAGCTGTTTGCTGGATTGTTTAACCTACGTCTAATCCTACTTAGGCCTTGATCTACTTTGATTTACTTGTCGAACTGGAATTTAGCCCTTTAGGGATTCTAGTACACTTCCACCTTTATAGGAGGAGTTTAGCTGAGTGAGAAGTCTGAGTTTCTGCAAGACTTTCAGCCATATTTTCCATATCTGTACACTTCTATCTTAGGTCTCCAAAGATAGGTTGTTTCCATCCATAGTTTGATATTAAACCTTGTTTGGTCATTTTCCTTAGGGTCCCAACAGTTTCCATAGGTTTTTCACCCATCTCCCTACCTTTTTGCAGTGATATTCCTCTCTAGTTTTCTACTACTGCTGCACCACTTTCTAGTAGCCTAGTGTCATTTGATCCCAATCACACTAGCACTTAGATCTCTTGACCTTTTTAGTGTGTTTTTAATTTATTATGCCACCAACTAGCAGAGTTTTTGCAAACCCAGTTTGGGTGGGTTTTAGTTAATTGATTTGCTATTCATTTTTTTTTTAATTTTAGTTCATTTTCAAAAATATTTTTTCTCTTTTCAAACACGATATTGGCTTACTTAATAAACACACTTTCACACAAAAGCACACCTTAAGTGAAGGGTGCTTGGTTTACACCGCCAAGCCAAGACTTAAAATAATAAATTTATCTCCCCTCACAGAGACAAATTCATGTTATTGATCTCCCTTCACCATTTCCGTGTCACGTGTGTCTTAGTGCCATTATTCCACCAAGGCATTTGTCACAGAGACTCTTAGGACTTCATCCCCAGTTTCCACTTTGGCATATTACTCCTCCCCATAGGGTTCGAGTTCATAGTCCCCTGAGTCCCCATACTGGCTCTTCTCCTAGTTCATATGATTCCTCATCTGATTTTGAGCCTCCTTCACCACATATTGTCACCATGTTTGGACCCATAGCTGGTGCAAGAACCCAACCTAGTGTTGGATCCATCTCTTTTCCAGTGGTCACATCTAGCAAAACTGTCTCAGGAACCATTCCGACAGCCCCCATGCTCCCTTTTATGGCTGGGTTAAGTGTCTTGGATTTGAGCCAGTTGATAAATGATCCAATACACCACGATTTTGGTTGGCCTGCTATGCCGACCAAGATTCCCTTAGACATCCCAAAGTTTGAGGGTAATTCTAGAGAGGACCCTAGTAATCATGTCCACTCCTTCCAAATGTGGTGTTTATCCAATTCCATTATTGATGACTCCATTCATCTTCTGCTTTTCCAACACAGGCTCACTGGAGACGCTGCAAAATGGTATGTAGACTAGCCCACTGCATCTCATTCCATTTTCACAATGCTTGCTAAATCATTCCTCTCAAATTTCAAGTTACCTCTCCAATATGACATTGGTATGGAGCTATTGACATCATTATGTCAGTCTAATTCCATTGGTCTTTTCAATCATGTTCAGGAATGGCGTAGAAGGAAGATCACATTCTGTGCCCCGCCCTTCGAAGACCATGTCTATCTTGATTGGTTTCTTAGGAGCCTTTTATCACCCATTAGAAATGATGTCACATCCCATTTTCCTCAGACAGAGGAAGAATCTCTCTGAACCACTCTAAGATATGACTTGATTTATGCGCAATCCAGTTATGTCTATACCATCATTCTAGACGTCACCTGTCATGGAGGTTCCAATGCACCGAGGGCATCTCACGCCACTGACGATATCATTGGAACCCTTTCACATCCTTCCTCATATACTCAACAAAGTTATGGCTATCCACAAGGGGCCACCAGTTCCTCCAACACTTATGCCCCTCCTGCTAACAACATGTTTTCAGGGCCAGCCAATGTTCAACATGTCTACCAAACTGTTTCTCCTCCACCATCTTATCCCTATGCACAACCGAGTGCTCCAACCCCTCAAACATTAGCGCCACAGCCTCCCATGCATCCTTAGCCTTGGCAGCCATCACCCAATCAGGGTCAAGTGTTTGCGCAGCAGAGGGCGACCAATCCTCAAAATTTGAAGAAAAAGAATAAGTGGAAGGGTTACAAGGGTAACCAGGGTAATCAAGGTAATCAACCTAGTGAACCCCAAGGGAACCAGCCTAACAACAACAACTAGCAATAGGGCAGTCAACCCAAGAAGAACAAGGCTATTTGTACGAACAAGTCTTATGCATGTTGTGGTGTACATGGTTATTATACACATGACAGTCCTCTCTTGCCCCATATACACCAAATGTGGGAAGCTCAAGTAACTGCTAGAGGTCAATTTCCCATCCAACAATCATCTCAGAATCCTACACCATCTCAACCGATAATGCTTACAAATCCTTTCCCTCAGCAAGGATTTGTTGTTTCTCAACCTCAACCAGGTAAAGCAGCCCATGCCCCCACCTTCTGGTGCTGGTGACTACTAGATCCTCATGATGAATTCTCATGAGGTTAATCCCTCCGATATAAACCTGTAAACTCGATCATGTCAATATGACAAGCCATCGAAATTTTCCACCACTCTGTCCAAAACCAAACCATCTACTAGGACTCTTACAACACCAAATGGCCTAAAGTTGAGGCAATTCCTAAGATCCTCAAGGGTCCATTACATAATAACACAATTTCTAACTGAGCTGCCCATACATACAATATAATAGACGACTTGGTGCAATCACCTGTAGCCATGTCGATGCTGGAAGTCCTCCAGTCGTTCCCATCTCAGAAGAAATATCTACTAATTTCTTTGGGCATAGTAGATCCTTCTCACGATCATTTGATTGTATTCTGAGTTCATACATCAGAACATCCTCCATTACCTTCATCCATTGCTTTCGAGATACCAATTCGAGTCCTTAATGCAATCATCTCCCGATGCATTATTGACAAAGGTGCATCCACCTGTGTGATGTCCATTACTATTTGGAAACAACTTAAGTCACCTGATCTGTCCCCATCCACCATCACTTTGCATGCTTGGGATGGCCACTCCTCCTAGCCTCTTGGCATGTATCGCAATTGTCCAGTGACTCTTATGGGAAAGACTGTCCATCTAGACATCGAGTTTATTAATGCCCCTTTAGATTAAAACATTTTCTTGGATCATAGTTACACATATGCCATCTCATCCATCACATCTGTGGTTTTTCACAAGATGTGATTCCCCCATGAAGAGGAGATCGTTATCATCGATAAGTTGACATACTATGCACTGACATCCGTGACCTCCCCCGAGTCCATTATCTCTCTAATGCCATATAAGTAGTATTCAACTCCTCTCACCGATGTTTCACCTGGATTCTACAAAGATTCCTGATTGTTGGGTGCTTTACCTAGGCCTCCCCCTATCATCTCTAAAGCTACTTCTTTGGGTGTTTTCATGTTACAAGCATCATGGGTTGCTTTGAAAACTTTTGGTACATCTAATCAACAACCATCTCCTCATCACCCTACTGTTACCCTTGTTGAATTATAAAAGGCGTCTTTTTAACTCGTAATTATCTTCACATTAGTTATCAATCCAAGCAAGACTTTCTATTTCAAGACTGTACACAGTATGTGGCGGCTATTTAACTCAAAGAGTAATGCTTCTAAAGTGTAGTACGATTCTTTCAAATACAAGAGTAAATGGATGTAGCAAGTAAACTCTAATTGAAATTAAAAGACAACTCAATCCTCAAATGAAACTAAACCATACATTCATCAAAGTAACAACAAACATCAGTCAAGGATATAGTAGTAATAACTCATGCCTCTTTTAACTGAATTAATTCAAATAGAATACAATCAATAACCAATATAAGTAGTAAACGATCCCAATCTCAGAGCTTTGACAACAATAGTCAATGTTCTTTACAGTTGATAATCTTAACTAGAATATGTAAATGAATGACTGAGTCTGAAATAACAACAACTAAATCAAGAACACTACTACAAATTACAAAAAGCAGAACGATTCTGTTAATACTGGAAAGTAAGAAACAACAAAGCAATACAATTGCAGAAAGTAGAAATTAAATCAAACCATCACATTGCAGAGATCAGAAATGCAAGATATAGGAACAACAAGTGAATCCACCAGGTCCAAGCCCTTAGCTGCGAGTGAACACTGTCGGATTACTTCAGTAGATGGGAAGGAACAAAAACCACTTTTATATATTAATCATTGCAAAATCACTATAGCCAGTTCGTACTCTACTTCAATAGTGAGAGTCGATGATCAAAGTTACAAATATAATAGTAATTCTCTAATTAATTCTCCCCATGTCTCAACTACAGTCGTTGCCTTTTATAATAGAAAAGAGGTAAAAGATAAATAGTAAAAATGATCCCTTAGGATTAAGAGATCCTGAGGGATTCACACAATCTTCCAACTTCAGTTAGCTTTTCCTCCTTGTGTTGATCCTGTGATTCACCTCGTTCTTATCTGTAACTGCCATGCTCCTCACTGGGCTTGCTGCCTCTTCGCTACATCTTGGTTAGGGAACATAAGTTGTCTCGTTTCGTCCATGACTCATTATAGGAATAGCAGTTGTCTCGTTTCGTCGTTTTCCTACATAAAGAAGGACAACAATCAGCTAAATCATGATTACAAATAGTTTCCTCATTCTTAGCATAATCTTTTGATATATTAGCACTTTGGGATATAAAAGGGATATAACTAAAGAAAAGGATGATGAAATAAATAACATATGCATACCTTTTCCATGACTCAACATACTCCCCTTGTTACCCTTTTTCAAGTCCTCATGAAAACCATGTAGTTTGTATACAGAGTAGTCAAGGAATAGGCTGGAGAAGGAATGTCATAAAGCGGTCTGAACCCATGATTCCTCGCCAAGGTTTCAAAAATGTGCCATGTCTATCCTTCAGGTAATTCACATATAGCTTTATAACCCTCTGCAGGATACCAGATGATAGGGCTACAGAACCGACAACCTAGCCAATATGGGCCTTCCCTCAAGATGAGGTTGTTATAAGTAACAAAGCGATCTGCAGCCAATTTAAAATTTTTATAGTTAAATGGTTCTCTGTCCTGTACATTACAATTGCAAATTGTCCATCTGAATTTAGCTACAGCCAAGGAACTGTCTTTAATAGAGAGAAAATACTCTATCCCCTGCTAGACAATTTCTTTGTGAATGGGCCCAAGATCTAGATTACTCCTTCCTTTTGCATCAAACTTTTGTGTTTGGATAGCATTTGTAGTGGGTTTTTCAATTCACCTCTGGCCCAAAGGTCCAATCCATTTTCCTTCCTTTGGAATATATTATGGTCTTTAAACCATTTCAATTGGTTAACAACAAATGAAATGAAAGCTTGAAATTGTACATCGCCCACAAAAGGACTGGGATTCTTCTCCAATTCTTCTTCCAATACAAAATTATGCAAGTAAAACTCACAGAGTAATTGTTGAACTTTCACCCCATGGTGTTTACAGTAGTTTATAAAATCTTCAACAATTTTCAATTCTGTTGGTTTCCTTACCCTGGCAGCCTTGATTTTCAGCTATAAATACCTTTCTAACAAAAATAGAGTGTAGTTATTGGCAGTGGACCTGCATGGTAAAACATCTGTGTATAATGAACAAAGAGTATCCATTTGACCCATGATTGTCTCAAGTCTGATATTTATTTTCTTATTTCTTTCTTCTGCCCTTCGATATTTATCGAAGGCCTCACTTTCCAACGCATTGATATCCCACAACTACCTTTGTAATTCCTGGTATCTATGTTGGGGAATAGTTTCTTCCTCAAGCCGTTCTATGGTCAGCCAAGCCTATGCCAGATTTTCTTGAAGATTTGTTATAAAAGGGTCACTACACATCAACATATCTTTAGCTTGGACATCTGTCTAGGTGTTTTTATTATGAGGCTAAATACCTATAGTCTACATACTCTTATTATGGGACGAAATTCTTAAATTCTGCGTTCTTTTATTATGGACAATCGGTCTTTCTATCTAGGTGGCCACACTATTGGAGGGTTTCAACTCCATTTGAACAACTAAATTACAAAAATGTACATTCTCTGTTTGGGTGGCTGCTTCTATAATAGCTGCATGTTGTTCCTTAACAATTTGAGTGGATATGGGCTCAGTTTGAGTCCTAGTATCCCTTTTATCATGTAATTCAGTTTAAATGGTTGCGTTCATTGTTTCTAATGTTTTGTCTCCAATTTCCCCCCTTTTTAATGTTCTTATATTTTGCCTAAGTTTTTCAACTAATTTTTGCAGCCTTTGCTATTCCTTTCTAAACCTTTCAATTTTGCTTTTCTTCTTTTTGGGAGGAACAACTATTTCACTAACCATTTCTGTTGTTAGTGAGCTCGGTTGTTCACCTGGGCTTTGCTCTCCAGGGGTTGTGTCTTTTCCCTGACTAATTTATGTTTCTCCTATTTGGCCCACATCCTCTGTGTTTAAATTGACCCAACTAAGTTCTTCTAGATGTGTACTCCTAGTTTTATTTGCCTCTTCCTGAGTAACTCTTACCCCTATTTCTTCCTCACCAATTACGTTTTCTGTCATGCTCCTACTATGGGTAGAGTTTTCTTTCAATTGCTCTGCTTCAACATTAAGGTTGAGTGGGCTTTTGGGTTGTATAAATTCATTCATATTGGTCAAAATCTGGGCCAATTCAATATCAAAGTCACACGGGGGACTCACACTGGGTGTTAAAGGAAGTTTTGTTTCATCCTTTTTCTCTTCACTAGAGTGCTTTGTTTCCTCCTCAAGTTCTGACTCCCAGTCATCCCATCCTCCCAACTGTAAATATTGCTCATTTTTAGGACTAGATAGCTCTATGGGTTGGCTACTGCTACCCTGGGGGTTTTCAGCTTCTCCCAAGCTTGTCCTTGATCTGGTACAATGTCTACGCTTCTATGGAATGTTTGCTGTGCTGGTATTCCTTTTCCTTTTTGGAGCAGGTAAGGCTAACCCCCCCTCTATAGTAGATATTAATTCTTCCCAACTGGTTTGCTGCTGGGCAAGGTTGTATCTTACTATTAGCTTGATTAAACAATGATGACTTACGACAGTCTCTATATGCAGGGATTTCTTTATGCTTTTAGCAGTGTCATGCAACAAGAAATTCAAATATGCAGGCAAGTTTATAGAACATTTCCGTTTTAGAACTGCTAATAATTTAAGGTGGCATGGCCTTACCACATCTTTTCTTCCATTGCATGTGATATAGCTCTAAACAATTCTAGCCAGCATTGTCCATGGTTCTCCAAGAGATGAAGGTTGAACTCCTTTGCCTTTGACAATTAGGTTCTATCCCTCATCTTGAAAGGTGGCAATGGCATCTTGTAGCCTCAATTTTTTATGCATCCATATGGGTCTGATTACTGTTAATCTAGATGCCTCAACTATTACTGCATCTGTTACTGTCATTTGCCTTCCTCTTATTATAGAATGATCATCCTACAAATTTTGTAAAAAATCGATAGCAATGGTTTCATTGGGTTGCTGTAGTCGTGTAAAGTATGCGACCCATCCGTCCTGCACTATAATTTCTTGGGCAGAATTAGAAACAACTAGTATCAATGGCTCCCTACACATTATTCGTCCTCCCATTTTGTTTGAATTCTGCACACTATTAGCTTAACATAGGTAACACAACAATACATGAAGCCAGTAATAGAACAACAAGTTGTTAATATTAGATAATACTTTTTCAACATAGATACTGTTAATAACTTGCTATTATGGGATATCATGTAGCCTGGTATAACCAAATAAAGGATTTACATGCATGCAAGAGTGCTTTGGAAGTCACCCGCCCCCCCAAAATGACAGGTCACCTTCGACTGGTTAAATGAAGGAATGATGTACTGACGGCGACGTATAGGAGTGGTAAAAATGGAAAGGTATACATATTTATGATGAGATCACAAAAATATTGGGTTGCTGAAATTGATGCATAGAACAAGAAGTATGAATAATGATGGAGATGTTGTGGAGTGATTCAAAAAGGGAGAAAGGACATCTAACATGGGTAAGATTCTATGCAGTCATTATTCCACTTAAACCGTTATGATTGACTTTTTAAACGATATCTCATGCATAAAGGTTCAAAAAATGAATTAGGAACATAATATGTCTATAATAAGGATAATGAATAAGAAAAGGGAGTTATTATCACTATTGATGTTGAAAATATGACTCCAATACCATCAGCAGAGATTTTGTTTCCCACAGGTGTTTATAGCCTTGACAGAGCTACTTTTTCACCCTTTTGAACCATGATCCTTTATGTATAATTAGGAAAGTGCCCTGTGATGTCAGAATGGAGGCCATTATGCTGGCTTGTTAACCAGATGGATCACAATGCCATTCACTGGGAAGGAGTGAAAGGTGGGCAGGCCGACTCGTGATGAGACCTCCTATTCCAAGGACGTTATTTTTCTGATGTATCCATTGGATCATATCCTTGGTGTGGTGGCCATAGTGGGAACGCCACTTCACTGCTTCCTTATGATCATGGTAGGCTGGCTCATGATGAGACCCCCTATCCTCCATCTGACAAATCAGAGAATTGTTAGTGAACATATATATATTTTTTCTTTCCTTCTCATTTTTTTTTAAGATAGCACTTCCTATTTATGTATAGAGGGTGGCTCAACACTCCTTAAGAGTAGGGATGGTGGAAGAAGTATAAACATACCAATAGAAGAAAATATTCCCTTACTCTTATTCAATGATAATAAGCAGAGATAATTATGGGGGTTAGGGAAGAACCAGCATGGTATAAATGATTAATCAATTTGAGTTATAGTGAAGATAAGGATAACGAAGTGATATAGATGGTTGTGTCCTCCCCTTTTCTAATCAATACAAAGAAATCTCATTAAATATGATAATTTTTTTTATTTTCTTGTTCCAGTAACCTTCAAATTTTGTATCTTTACATATATGTTTGTATTACTACCTTATAGAGGATCATAGAGAGTAAAATAATTTTCACAAGATACTTATTTTACAAAAACAAAACTCTCAAAAAGAGTGTTGTTCTTTAGGAGGAACAACAAGAAAAACACAAACAAAAAAAAGGTGATGTTCCTTAAAAGGAACCGCAACTGTTCCTTAGGAGGAACAACAAAAAGAAAAAAATTGCACAATGAAACTATTGTTCTTTAGGAGGAATAGCAACTATTCCTTAGGAGGAACAACAACTGTTCCTGACAAGGAACAGTAAAAGTAAAGAAAAATAATAGGACGTGAACTTGTTGTTCCTTATGGGGAAAAACAACTGTTCCTTAGGAAGAACAACAGTTGTTCCTTAGATGGAACAATGGAAAAATAGACACAAGTGAAACTGTTGTTCCTTAGAAGGAACAACATTAAAACAAACCTAAACAAAATTGTTGTTCCTTAGAAGGAACAGTAGTTGTTCCTTAGAAGGAACAACGATTGCTCCTTAAATGGAACAGTGCAAAGTAATCGCACACAAAACTACTGTTCCTTAAAGGGAATGACAATTGTACCTTAAAGGGAACATCAGCTGTTCCTTAAATGGAAAATCATGAAAATAAAATAAACAGAAAACTATTGTTCCTTACATGGAATGACAACTATTCCTTAAATGGAACATTAGTTGTTCCTTAAATGGGACAGCACGAAAATCTGTACACAAGATTGTTGTTCCTTTAGAGGAAAGGCAACTGTTCTTTGGAGGGAACAACTGTTTTTCTTTAAATGGAATAGAAAAAGCAAAAAGAAAGAGTTTATTTACACTTTATACAAACAAATTCAATAGAAATAAAAGTTTTATACACAAAATTAAAAAACAAATGAACTATT
This sequence comes from Pinus taeda, assembly GCA_000404065.3. Lineage (NCBI taxonomy): Eukaryota > Viridiplantae > Streptophyta > Pinopsida > Pinales > Pinaceae > Pinus > Pinus taeda. The sequence goes on from APFE030394330.1 coordinate 39,729, forward strand.
TACTTGATCGATGTTGAGGATGGGTTGCCCTCCTTAGTGAAAATTTGCATGGTAGAATCTTCCTGTAATTGTTGGCAAAAGGACTCCCTGGTAAGCGGTTTGTGATAAAGTCATACTCAATGACCATTCACTTTAAAAGAATAACCAGATCCATCAATGGTTGCTAATGTGATGGTGCCACTATCATGCACCTTTTGTATCTCATAAGGTGCTAACCATCTGGTCTGGAGTTTTCTGGGGAAATTCTGGAATCTAGAATCATTTAGGAGTGCCCAATCTCATTTGTAGAAGATCTTCTTTTTAATAAGCACATCATGCCATTTCGCTCTTTGTTGTTGGATTAATGCAGTGTGCTGAAGAGCCGATAGCCTGATTTCATCTAATTCATTGATTTGTTGTAATCTATTGATCTGGGCTTCATTTAAGTCCAAAACTACCTTCGGAGCTGTTATTAATGTCTGAATTTCGAATTCCATTGGGAAGATAGGTTCCTTACCAAATACTAGTTGATATGGTGAATATACTGTGGTATTTCTCCACGTTGTATGGTATGCCCACAAGGCTTCTGGCAATCTGGAGGCCTAGTCATGTCTATGTGATGCAACTATTTTTGTGAGTATTGCCTCAATTACCTTATTAGTGCCTTCTACTTAGCCATTTTCCTATGGGTGGTATGGAGTTATAATTTTGTGGAGGATATGATAATTTCTCAATGTTGTAGTAATATTGTTGCCTACGAATTGTGGTCCTCCATCTGTAATTATGTCTCTCGGCAGGCCATATCACACAAATAGTTGGAAAAGAAAATGTATCATGGAATCCTCTGTTGCCCTTGGTAACACCTCTACCTCAACCCATTTAGTGACATATTCTATTGCAACCAATATGTATGTTTTTTTATTAGATGATGGGTTGATAGGACCAATAAAATCTAGTGCCCACAGCTCAAAAGGTTCGATTACTAATTTTGGGTTCAGAGGCATTTCATCAGATTGTCTAGGGCATCCTACCCTCTAGCAGCTATCACATGCTTGAATAATTTTTTTAGCATCTTTAAAGATAGCGGGCCAGTGATAACCTGTTTGTAAGACTTTGTGACTAGTTCTACAGTCTTCAAAATGTCTACGACACGACCCATCATGGCATGTTTTTAGATATTTTCAAACACTTCATCTTCCCTGATGCATCTTCTAATGTGCATATCTGCTCTTATATGGAATAAATAGCCCATGATCCAAGAGAATCACGTACTGCACTGCACTATGTGTTTTCTTTCATTAGATGTCAGGAGCTTGGGTAATTTGCCTACTGCCAAATAATTTGCAATGTCCACATACCATGGCTTTTTGACAGTAACAACGCATAAATGTTCATCAGTAAATTGATCCTCAACTGCTGTTGCATCAACTATCTTTGGCACGTGTGAGAGAAAATTAGCTACAATATTTTCTCTTCACGGTCGATTCTTACTTGTGATGTCAAATTCCTACAAGAGAATCAACCATCTTGTCACTCTTCCATTTGTAACATGTTTATTTGCTAGATATTTAATGGCAGAGTGATCTGTATATAAAACTACATGATATCTAGTTATATAATGTCAGAATTTATTAACAGCATATATTATAGCTAAAAATTCTTTTTCAGTCACAGTATAATTTATTTCAACAAGAGATAGATTTTTTTTGATATAATATATTGCGAATGGCTTTTTATCTTCTGCCTGGCTGAGAACTACTCCAATTGTTGTGTCTGAAGCATCAGATGAAATCTGGAATGACAAATCCTAGTTTGGGTCCCTTATTAAAAGGGTTGTTCATACAAGCCTTTTTCAGTCCTCAAAATGGTTATCACATTTATTTGTCCAAATGAAATCAGTATTTCCTATTAGTGCATACAATGGTGCAACAATATGAGAAAAAAATATTTATAAACCTTCTATAATAACCAAAAAATCCCAAAAAACTGTGTACCTCTATTTGTGTGGAAGGGGTAGGTACTAAAAGAATTATCTGAATTTTAGCTGGATCTACCTGTATTCCAACTACTGAGATATAATGTCCCGAGATGAGTCCCTTATTCATCATCATATGACATTTTTCATGGCTTAAACAGAGCCTGGTGGCAATGCATCTTTGCAACACTTTTTCTAATGTTTGTAATGCTAGCTCGAAGTAATCTCCATAGGGTGTGAAGTCATCCATATACACTTCGAGCCCTTTATTGATTAAATCTGAAAAATTGCTAAGTACAACCCTTCGAAATGTGGTAGGTGCATTGCATAGCCCAAAGACCCGATAAGAAAATATTCCCCAAGGGAAAGTAAAGGTAGTCTTATCCTGATCTTCAAGGGCATTCTAAATTTGATTGTATCCGCTGAAGCCGTCAAGGAAATAAAATAATTTCTTTCCTGCTAGTGTGTCCAAGACTTGGTCAATGAATGGATGGGGGGAATGGTATTTCTGGGTTGCTTTATTAAGTTCTTTATAATAAACACATATCTGCCACTTCCCATTCCTTTTCGGCACCACTACCAATGGAGAGACCCATTTGCTGTCAGATATTGGATAAATAAAGTTTACATCTAAATGTTTTTGTAGTTCAACTTTAACAATATCCTTAAGGTGAGGCTTTAACCTCCATTGATGTTATCAAATGGGTCTGTCATCCCTTTCTATATAGATATGGTGCATACACAATTAGGGGTCAATTCCTTTCATGTCCGAGGAATCCCATGCAAAGGCCTCTATATATTTTCTCAGGAGTTGAACAAGTTTCTGTTCTTGGTCAGCAGTCACGTTTTTGTTAAAATTCAAAGTTTTTCTTGGCTCAATTTCAATGGTTTTGTTGTTATAAACAAAGGTGGTTGGTATTGATTAATCGTTAATATCTTTTATGGGATCTTCTTCTACTTCACTATTAAATTCTGCTTCAATCATGTGACATTTTAGATGGGATCCGACTTCTGGTTGGTTAATGTAGGTGTTAATGATGTCATCTTCTGTTTGATCTTTAAATTCAAGAGCATCCTCTATGGTTAGTGGTGATCTAATGTTTTCAGTTAGATATGATATAGGTTGTTTTATGGTTTTGATTATTATTAAACTTGGTTGATTTGGAGTATATAAGGTTAAACTCTTTACATTTCTTCCTCTTGATATAGTCATGTTGCTTGTTTGACAACTAATGTAAGCATCCGCAGTTGCTAGCCAAGGTCTACCTAGAATAAAGGGATGTCCATCGAGGTAGTTTCTAGGATTGATGATCAGAAGGTCCCCAAGGTATTCCCAAGGTTCTACAGACACCATTACATCATGTAATGTGGCTTCTGGGTTGCCTACCAATCGATCAACCAATTCCAGCGAAGTTGTGGTTGGCTCCAATAACGTAATGCCAAGCTTTTGGCAAGTTGTGGTTGTAAGAATATTGATTGCTGCTCCTAAATCAACTAAGGAATTGGGGAAGGAGCATCCATTTATTTTCACCATGAATATAGGATTTCCTAGGTAGTCATTTTTTATAGGTGTTTCTCTTCCTAATAGTAAATCGGGTAAGGTACCGACTACATGGACAGTTGGATTTGTTGTTATTTTCCTCTTTGGCTTTTTCATACATAATTCCTTAATAGTTTTTGCATAAATTGGGATGTCTTGAATAGCCTGGAGGAGTGGTATTTTTATAGACAAAATTTTCAATTCTCCTAGAAGATCAAAATCAGGGTGCTCATTTGGGTGAGGTATGATTAGTCATTATGGGAATTGTGGAGAAGAGGTGTTTGCTTGATCATGATTTTTATGTCTAACCATGTTGTCTTCTTGTGGTACTTGTCCTATAGGTAACAAATCTTCAATTTGAACATTTTTATCCCCCTCTTATTCTATTATATGCCCATATCTTAATTGAAGGTCATTGCACTCCTTTAACTTGGTTTCTAGTTCTGGTCCTTCAATAATTTGCACAGATTGAACCGGCCTATTGTCGGGGTTTGGGTTGGGTTGGGTTGGGAGTTGTGGTCTTAAGTTGGTCTGAGGTTTTTTTTGCAATGTGTAAGGTGTTAGCAGTGTGGGTTGAGGTAGGGGGATTGTTCCTGCTGGTTGATTTGTAGGTCTCTGCCGACTTGACTACCAGTTTTGATTTTGTGAAGATGAAGGTGGCCATTGGGATTGATATGCATTATCTTGCCAAAACGGTGGGAAGTAAGAGGAATTTGGCCAATTGTTATTTTGATTCGGTTAGTTTGCCCAAGGTGACATAGGAGATGGCTGTTGTGAGCAATTGGGAAAAGATGGTTGGTTCTACCACATGGTTCCCGGGTATTGTTGTGAATTATATTGCGGCATTTGAAAGAAAGAGGATGGATCAGTTGACATACATATTTGTCATGGTTTCCATTGGCGACACTAATTTAGTAGGTTGTCTAGTTCTGTATCTTCTTCTACCTCCTCATAGACTACTTTTAGCCCTAGGAGTGATGGGTAGCTTTCTATAGTGTGATCTTTCATACATATGGAGCAAGTTTGCACCATATCCAGCGAGCACTCTTTATGACTATGCTTCTTTCTGCATCTAGGACAGAATATCACCAAATTTTGTTCTGCTTCTGCCTGCTTTTGTTTGGCTTGCATAATGTCCAATTGTGTTGTAAGAGTCCCTAGAATATCAGTTTTGAAATCCTCTAGCAGAGTGCCAATTTCTACGCGAGTTACACCTCCACCAGAGATTTTGTTATCCCTTGTGATCATGTCACATTCTACTCCCTTCAATCTTGTGCTGCCTCTTGAAAACTTGATACACAAATTAATGATGTCAAAAAAAAATTCCTGATATACATCACCTCTACACATAATATTTAATGTTTCTACCCATTTTTCTTTCATCCCTTTAATTAGTTTAGTTTTCAACACATTATCAGGTAAAGGCAAAGTTGCACAGCGAGACTATTGGAGGTTATATTAAAATCGTTCTACATATTCTTCTAATGTTTCACTTGGTCTTGCTACCATTTGGAATATTTCATTTTTCAATTCCTTAAATTTGCAATAGTCTTGATACTTTTTTAGGAAAGTGGTTTTCATTTGTTCCCAATCGTTTATTGTGCCTCCACCTAATCCCATAAACCATATTAAGGCTGCTCCTTTCAATGTAGAGGGAAACAATTTTAGTTTTTGGAGGTCAGTGGTATAATCATACCCCAGACACAAAACATCAAACTCAAATAGGAATGTGTCTGGATCCTCTGATGTCAGCCCATGAAAGGTAGGAATATCTAGGAGAGGGATGGCTTTCATAGGTGCGTTAGCTACTTTTTCAACGATGGGATACTGTAGGGTGGAGGTCTAAGGTGCTTGTGGGTTGTTGGCCATTTGATCAGATATGTGCCAATGCGCTTATGGGATCTCTAGAGATTTATTCCTAGGATGACTAGAAGGGGTGGGAATGAGCTTAACAATGCTTCCTTGGTCGGGAATAATGAGCGTTCCTTGCTGAACTACTACCTAAGGGGATCTTGGCTCCTTTGTTTCCCCTGCTTCTTCTTGAATGAACTTAATGATACTCCCTTTATCTAGGGTGTTGAGTGTTCCTGGTTGAATATTACCTGAGGGGATCTTAGCTCCTCTGTTTCCTTGGTTTCTCCTCCTCCTTCACGGAGATTACTAGAATTCCCTTGTAAAAAAATTGGGTGAGAATTTTCAATTTCTTGAAAACTCTGCTTAGCCTCCTCTAGTTTGCTATGGACCTTAGTGAAGGCTACAGATGGTGAGCCTGCAACACAAAGGGAGCCAGTAGGTTGTCTGGAAGAAAATTTTCTAGGACCCACTGATGGCTGAGATTTGGATTTCTTTATAATGTCGTCTATGAAAGTTGATCATCCAAGGGTCACCAGTCCCTTAGATCTATCAGATTTGGGTAGGTGAATTGGATTATTTTCAGATTTTTTCTTCTTAGTCATATACACAATTCAAATATTTACCTCTACCCTAAATTCTTAACAATTCTGCTAGAAGGTGAGCGAGGGAGTAGGCATTTTACGTTCTCCGTACGTAGGTTCTTACCTTTCATTTTTAATACCCAATTCTCTTCTAACAAACAAGCAGCAAATACCTATTTCAGATCTCTGTAATTGTGCTAAAAAGCGAGTAGGGGGCCAAGCACGTTACTTGCTCATTACGAAGGTTCTTACCTTCCATTTTCAAAATGCAATTGTTCTTCAACAACAATCATCAAATGTATACTACTATTCAGAAATGGCCATTTAACTCAAAGAGTAATGCTTCTAAATTGCAGTATAGTTCTTTCAAATACAAGAGTAAATGGATGCAACAAGTAAAATCTAATTGCAATTAAAAGACAACTTAATCCTCAAATGAAACTAAATCAGACATTCATCAAAGTACCAGTAAAAATCAGTCAAGTATACAGTAGTAATAACTCATTCCTCTTTTAACTATTTAATTCAAATTGAATACAATCATTAATAACCAATATAAGTAGTAAACGATCCCAATCTGAGAGCTTTGACAACAATAGTCAATGTTCTTTACATTTGATAATCTTAACTAGAATATGTAATTGAATGATTGAGTCTGAAATAATAGAAACTGAATTAAGAACACTACTACAAATTACACAAAGCAGAATGATTCTATTAATACTGGAAAGTAAGAAACAACAAAGCGATACAATTGCAGAAAGTAGAAATTCAATCAAACCATCACACTGTAGAGATTAGAAATACATGATACAGGAACAACAAGTGAATCCACCAAGGCCGAGCCCTTAGCCACTAGTGAACACTGTCAGATCAATTCAGTAGATGGGAAGGAACAACAACTACTTTTATATATTAATCATTGGAAAATCATTACAGCCAGTTCATACTCCTTCAATAGCAAGGGTCGACGATCAAAGTTACAAATACAATAATAGTTCTCTAATTAATTCCCCCCCTGTCTCAACTACAATAATTGCCTTTTATAATGGCAAAGAGGTAAAATATAAATAGTAAAAACAATCCCTCAGGATCAAGAGATCCTGACGGATTCACGCAATCTTCCAACTTCAGTTAGCTTTTCCTCATTGTGATGATCCTGTGATTCACTTTGTTCTTATCTGTAACTGCCACACTCCTCATTGGGCTTGCTGCCTCTTCACTGTACCTTGGTTAGGGAAAAACAGTTGTCTCGTTTCATCCATGACTCATCATAGGAACAACAATTATCTCGTTTCATCTTTTTCCTACATAAAGAAGGACATAAATCAGCTAAATCGCGATTATACATAGTTTTCTCATTCTTAGCATAATCCTTTGATATATTATGACTTTGGGATATAAAAGGGATATAACTAAAGAAAAGGATGATGAAATAAATAACATATGCATACCTTTTCCATGACTCAACAACCCTCTCAGCCAAGCCATCTAGATCCACCCCCAGGTCCTCCTCCATTTGTCGGTGCCTTTCCTATGTTCCCACTAGGAATTGTTCCTCCAGGTCTCAACCATCTAGGAGTTGTTCCACTGAGACAATACCCTGCAGGCCAGATACCTTTCTTGTTTCCTCCTCTGAGAATATTTTTTGTCCCTGTCATGGCTTTATTGGTCCTCCCTAATATGACTTTTGGGATCCCAGTATGGTACATTGATCCACCTGCAAGCACTTCGCCTGGTTAGCTAAGACCTTTTTATGCTTTGAACCCAGTTCAACTGGTCACTACGACCTCTGCTGCTGCTCCAGTTACACCACAACCTCATCAAGAACCCACTCCTATTGTGAATGCATCCAGACAGGGGGGGAAATTGAATAAGAAATAACCTGAGGACAAGGCTCGCCAAGCTCCTGCAACTCCCAAGGCCATGAAGTTGTTACCTCTATGCACTTTGTGTAAAGTTGTTGGGTGCGCCACCAATAATTCTCCTAAACTCCCTCATCTCAAACCTTTGGTTCATGAAACGTTCCCTGAGTCAAATATCCCTGAGGTCCATGTTACCTTATAAGGTCTAGCCAAGAAACTCAAAACGTTACACACAAATCATCCTTGTGCCTTGTGCAATCATCATGGTCACTATTCTGATTATTTCACTCGTCTCGACAAATTTCACAATTGCCTTGAGGCGCTTCAAGAATATGAAACCATTCGTAGTGGATCACCTACTCCTCTACACGTGGATTCTAGTACCACTAGTAAACCAGAACAGGGGGACTCTGGTCCCACCATCATGATCCCTCCGTTCGATGTCGAGACGACAGACTCCACAGGTCATATCCTTTACTTGTCATCATCCTTGATTTCCTCACAGCAAAACCTTTCTGATTTTTTTGCATGCGCTTCTATCAAACCTATTTCGATTGAATCCAAATTCTCAACATCTATAGGTCCTCCATGTACTAACTCGTCGTATACCATTCTAGATGATGCTTATGTGAAATTTCTCTCTCAGGTTGATGCAGCAGGTACCATCGCCTCATCATTTAGCTAGCCTTCCTCATGTCTGCCCATCTTCCATTCAGATGAGGACATCATGGAAGCTATGCGTACCCTTGATTACTTGTGGGACGATATGCACCATTGTGCATACTTCCTTCCATATTTGGATTCCAACACTCTAAATACATCTAGTATGCCCATAGGATACTGGGGGCACATAGGCCACCACATCTCTTTATCATCCTTTGCAGGATCTCATTCCAAGTTGGGTCGCGATGCTTTAATACCTTTTTCGAGCACTCAAAACATAATGGCACTCCACAAATTCCTCCTGCTAGGGGTCATCATTCCCTCCTTTTCATAAAGATTAGTCCCCTCCATCATATATGCTTGTGGGAAGTATCCTGTGCTTGCGGGAAATATGGTTTTCCCTTGGACATCTTCTCAATTTATTAACATCAGTCTCGTCCTAGATCCCACTGGATCTAGGTATGGCTGATTATCCTCCCATTCCTTGGATAGTTTATCCTACCAACCTTTCCGCCAAAGCATATCCACATCGCATATTGTAGACATTTGATACCATATTGATCCAGGTGGATATTGGTGGCCACCTGCCAAGCTCACTTGGACCCCCAACATTTTTTCTTTCAGCTTTTCAGTTTCCTTAATTGTAGCATAGTTTACTATTTTTAGCATTTTTTCGGCTTCTAAACTTCCAAAGCCATTTTGAGGCCCTAAACAACGTTTTTGGGAAAACTAGGAGAAACATGGCTCCATGGACCCATGTTTCTCTTTCCAAAGTTGTATTTCTCTGCTATATCTTTCTAACAATATACTTTGTGCATCAAACGGAGATCGTATGCCAAAGTTACGACCCCAGGAAGTTGATGTACCAATTTACCCAAACGGAGCCCACAGTTTGGTGTTTCATCTTCTAGGGTTAGGTTTTTGGATGTTTAGGGTTTTCCATTGTTTCTCAAAAATAAATAGGCCTTCAAGCCTCATTGTAACACAGTTCAAAGGCATGTAGCCACTACATCTCTTCTTAGAGATAAGCTACCATCGCCTTAGCTGGTTTATTTCCATTTCTATTTGTAAGCATATTTCAATATTTTACATTAATGAAATGAAGTTTTATTTCCGCTGCATCTCTGTGTTTATGTATATCTTTGTAATTTGTTGCATTCTTGTTTAAATATGGATCAGTGGTATCATAACAGTCTGCTTTTTCTCTATTTTTCTTTGCATGTCCCCAACGAGGTTGGGATATAAGGAGTTAGGGCTTGAACTGGTCGAACCTTTGCAAGACCAGCCTCGCAAATCCCAACGGCCTCCCATGGTGGATGAAAAAAAGATGAGGGGGTAGGAGATCCTATCAAAATATTGCTCGAAGAAGCCCTCGAGTGACAAAGAAACATGATGATGGACAACTTTGCGCACATCCTTCAGTGGCTACCTAGAGGCGATGCATCGGCTTCCAACAACTACTCTGGAAACGCCACACCCTTTAACGTACAAGTTAATTTTGAAATCCCCATCTTTGAGGATAAAATAGATACAGATGTCGTAGATAAATGGTTAAATGTGCTAGATGGGTATTTTTCTGTTCATGGATTTTCGTGTCAGGAAACGATTTTTTTTCGCTCTTCTCAAAGCAACCCCCCATGTCAAGGACAGGTGGGAAACCTACTGTGAGAATAAGGATGAAAGTACAGGCTCACTATTTTCAGCTGCACCCACTTGGGATTCATTCCGAGATGCCATCAAAGAGCAGTACTACCATGTTGGAAGCTATGAGGATCAATACATAAATTGGACCACGCTGCGGCAGGAAAGGGACTAAGATGTGTCAGAGTTTACCAATATTTTCCATACCCTTCGCACAAATTTGGGTATCAAGGATTCAGAGCAACATTTGGTACTCAAATACTCTAGCTGCCTCCACAAGTACATCTAGGAAAATAGAATTCTTGAACATCCCCTCGCTCAGCACGACATACTGGTATGCTGTCAAGGTCGAGCAAAAGTTTAAATAGAAGAAGTGAGACTTTGGATCTGCAAATCTAAAGGAAGGGAAAGGTGCCCCCAAATTGCAAAACAAATGAAAAAGCCAAGGAAAGGTGGCCCAAGACAACTTGCAAAAGCTGCAAGTAAAGAACAACACCATGAAACTGAAAAAGGACACTAGAAAGTGGTGTGAGTTCCATAAGAGCTCCACTCACAACACGAGTGTCGGGCCAAGCAGTCACTGGTGGCCGAGCTAAAGGTTTCATAATCAGATGCATGTTTCGACTTTGAGTTAAAACCCAACAAGGGGAATGATAAAGGGAACCATATTATCAATGTAGAGCCCAACGCCACCATTGCCACCACGAAGATCCAAAAGGAGGAACCTCAAGATCTAGAGGAGGAGGAGTTTCTCTTGCACTCCCAGATGTGGGTAAAGGGATGCCCGCTATAGTTCATTGTCGACAGCACGAGCCAAAAGAACCTCATTTCGGTAGAGGTTGTGAAGCAGTTGGGCTTACCGACCATAGCACATCCACAACCGTACACCATCGGGTGGCTTCACCAAGGAAGGGATCTTCACGTGAGCTAGTAGTGTCACCTTCCATACCACATCAAGCCCTTCACTGATGAAGTATTATGTGACATTGCTCCCCTTGAAGTTTGTGATGCATTATTAGGAAAACCATACTTGCGAAAGCAACATGCTGTATATGAATCAAGGCCCCGTGCTATTATTGTTACTTTGGGAAATAAGTTGTACAAGACACCGAAGGTAGCACTGCCTACCGCCATCTCTTTGATTACTTCCAAACAATGCAATAAGCTCATTTCCAAAACCAGGAAACTTGTTTTCCTAATGATATGTTTTCCTAATGATATGCCCTCAAGGAAAGAAGAAGACAGTGGCCACGACTTATAGAAAGGGCCCCTCCGCACGACAATTACAGATGGACAAGCTCGTGGAGGAGTACGAGGAAATATTCACCTCCCCCGCAGGGGTTCCTCTGCACCGTCAGGTCAAGCACTCTCTCGATCTGAACCCAGGTGCGCCACTTCCCAATTGACCAATCTATTGGTGCTTCATTATAGAGAATGTTGAAATCAAGAGGCAGATTGCTGCAGAAAGGTCACATCCATCCAAGTTCATCACCCTGTGGGAGCCCAATCATGTTGGTACAAAAGAAGGATGGGACTTGGAGACTCTGTATTGACTATCAGGTGCTGAAAAAGACCATTGTCTATAATAGGTACCTGATCCCATGGATTGATGACCTCTTGAACCAAATGAAGGGGGGAAAATATTTCAGCAAGATCGATTTGAAGTCAGGATATCACCAGGTGCCAACCGAACCCTCTGATGTGTGGAAGACTGTCTTCAAAGCCAAGGAGGGCCTTTTCGAATGATTGGTTATGCCTTTTAGATTAATGAATGCTCCTGCAACCTTCATGAGGCTAATGGATGACATCTTGCGGCCATTCACCAACTCATTTGTAGTGGTAGACTTGGATGACATCTTGATCTTCAACCAAAGTTGGGAAGAGCACCTCCACCACATCCAATATGTTCTCCAAACACTGTGGCAACACAAGTTATGTGCCAATTTGGAGAAATGCACTTTTGGCATGACCCAGGTTCAATATCTAGGATACATTATTGATGAACAGGGGGTGCATGTGGATCCATCCAAGATCCAAATCATTCGAGATTGGTAATCTCCAACCACTATGACAGAGCTTCGTAGCTTTCTAGGTCTTGCCAACATCTACCACAGGTTCGTGTTGGGATTTTCTCATATCACTTGACCCTTGAGTCAAGTCACCAAGGGAGGAGCGGAAGCAAAATTCTTTTGGTCTGAATCTCAACAGAAGGCATTCACGGAGTTGAAAGATCACCTCTGCATGGAAAAAGTTCTCGCATTATCAGACTTGGATAAACCATTTGAGGTCAAGACAGACACCTTTGACTATGCTAATGGGGTAGTCCTTACTCAACACGGGCATCCAATGACATATCACAGTGAGACACTTTCAGACATAGTCCGGAAGTATCCCACTGATGAGAAAGAGATGTATTCCATTATGCAGGCCTACCGACAATGGAAGCATTACATTTTGGGGAAGGAAATTGTAGAATCAACATACCTGCAATAGTTTCGTTTGAATATCAAGTATCAGAAGTGGTCCACATACCTGAAACAGTTCCATTTGAATATCAAGTATAAGAAAGGTAGCACCAATAAGGTTGCAGATTGCCTCAATCAACCACCGATCATGGCATTAACCACTATGCTCAACTCTTGTTGGCACGAGACTTTTGATTGGCCACTTCTCTACAAAAGTGACCCAGAATTTGGCCACACATACCAGACACTCTTGGAAGGCTAGCATGTTCCATATTTTCACCTCCAGGATGCCCTATTATGCCACCTGGGTCAACTTTGTGTTCCTTCAAGCGAGCATGCCAAGATGATTTGGGAAGCACACTACAGTCGGGTTGCTGGACATTTTGGGGTCAAGAAAATAGTGGAAGTACTTGAGAATTATTTCTATTGGCCAAATCTTCGACAGGATGTCAGGAAGTACATCAGGTCATGCACTGCCTGCACCATTGCCAAACTGACCATTAAGAAGCAAGGTCTATATACCCCGTTTCCTACCCCTAGTCAACCTTTGGAATCCATCTCCATGGATTACATGTCAAGCCTCCCTTGCACTAAGCATGTAAACAACTGTGTTTTTGTGGTCATCGACAGGTTCTCGAAGATGGCCACTATGGCTACCTGTAAGAAGAATATCACAACAGAAGCCACTATTAAACTCTTCTTTGAATGAGTATGGGTGCACTTTTAGATCCCACAGTCTATGATCTTCGATTGGGACAACATGTTCCTCAGTACATTTTGGTCCAGTCTCTGGTTGATGCTCAACACCAAACTCACTAAGTCCACAGCCTTCCATCCTCAAACTGATGTCTAGATAGAGCTTGTCAACAGGATGATTGTACACATTCTGCACATGTACAACTCAAAACATCCACGCACATGGGACGAGAGCCTCCCTTATGTTCAACATAGCTATAAATGGGCTCTCCATAGCTTGACTAGACATAGCCCTTTTTAGGTGGGCTTGGGATTCCGGCCACTATGTCCCATTGATGTGGCCATGCCATTTAAAGCTACTCATGCAGATTTGGCTCATGTCTAGTCCGAAACAGATAAGGTAGACAACTTCGTTGAGCACATCCAACATATTCGCCAGTAGGTCCATGACATTCTGGAGAAATCAAATGCCAAGTACAAGCAACAACATGATCAACATCAGGTGCCACACAAGTTTTAGGTGGGTGACAAAGTCTGGTTGCATTTGCAAAAGGAACACCTTGCCGAAGCCTATCGGAAACTTATACCACTCCAATATGGTCCTTACACCATTACCAAGGCTATGGGAGATAATGCATTTGAGCTTAGCATTCCCCCATTCCTTAGCCTGCACCCAGTGTTCAATGTGGACCACCTTCGACCATACTTTACACCATTACTAGACACATCCGACATTGCAAAATAGCTCACACCCAGAGAGTTAAATCCAGATTGCATGGAACAAGCTGCAACTGATCGGATCATGGACACATAGACCAAACACACTGGCTAGCAGAATATCCAATTGTATCAAGTTGTCAAAGTAGGCCAACTCCTTCACCAGGGCAAGTGGCTCACTAGGGACCAAGTTTAGCAGAAGTTTCCTCATCTCATGGAGGAACTCAACGCAATGGGGACCATTGCTTCCTAAGGGGGGAGCAATGATCCAAGTAGATATTTCTGGCCACCTACCAAGTCCACTTGCACCCACACCATTATTTCTTTCAGATTTTTAGTTTCCTTAGTTGTAGCACAATTTACTATTTTTAGCAGTTTTTCAAGTCCTGAAATTCCAAAGCCATTTTAAGGCCCTAAATGATTTTTTTTGGGAAAACTAGGAGCAACATGGATCCATGGACCGATGTTGCTCTTCCTAAAGTTGTAGTTCTCAGATAGATCTTTCTAACAAGAGACTGTGTGCGTCAAATTGAGATCGTATGCCAAAGTTATGACCCCAGGAAGTTGATGTACCAATTTACCCAAACAGGGCCCACAGTTTGGTGTTTCATCTTCTAGGGTTAGGTTTTTGTATGTTTATGGTTTTCCATTGTTTCTCAGCAATAAATAGGCCTTCAAGCCTCATTGTAACATAGTTCAGAAGCATGTAGCTGCCACATCTCTTCTTAGAGATAAGCTACCATCACCCTAGCTGGTTTATTTCCATTTATGTTTGTAAGAATATTTCAGTATTTTACATTAATGAAATGAAGTATTATTTCCCTTACATCTATGTTTTTATGGTTATCTCTGTAATTTGTTGCATTCCCATTTAAATCAGGCCTCCCTTCAAATATTCTACTCTATGTCCATATAATCCCCATGTTTGACTTAGTTTGTGAGGATGATTCTAGACATCCTCTAGTAGTTCATTCTCATTTTCCTCTTCCCTTAATTCTTCACTAGGAACCATAGTTCCAAGAAGCATTAAGGTCATCTTTAGACAACTAAGGCCAACTTCCTGAAAGGTGCAGATCCTTATTCCGATGGTTGGTTTGTTTGCTACGATCTCCATAAGATTTAGGGCTTCTTCCTCCTCTCGAAATTCACCACAACTAACTTAGCAATTGAATTCAAATTAGAGGGAAAACATCCTTTCTGTCACCCCATGCGACCAACCCATAGCTCAGTTTGATGAATCACCAACACCATTAGAAATCTGTCATTAAGTATTATAATGGGTCTTTCTTAGTTTTTGATGATTTGACACTTCACACGGAAGCCATTTTTCCAAGAAGGGTCCCTTCGTCACCTCTCAAGATAAAATTTCTTCATATGCGATGCTTGTACCTTTAGGACCACCTTCCCTTGGTGGTTTTCGTCTCACATGTCAATTTTTATCATGAGCAACCATCATTTACTCATGCTTTCATGGTCCCCATCTGGTCTATTCTGTGTGGCAGCATCATCGATTCACCCTTATTCAGAGCATCCACAATGAGTCACCTTTGCATCCATGGAGTCTATTTCACGTCCCATTATAACATGTCATAGTATTCCATCCATATTTTCATATCAATCATCCTATGTTGCCCATTTTGGCTTCCAATCATACTATCCCCCATCCCCTCTAGACTCGATTCAGTCGCTGCCAAGTCAACCATGCACTTTATGATTTGACAAGGGAAGTAGTATGTTTGTCCATTAGTCCCATTTTCTCCACTATCCCTAATGTTAGTCCATTAGTCACATTACCATTTTCCCTCATGCCTTAGTTGAGGATCCTCGTTGCCTCACCAATCATGAGCCCTATTCTGTTGACATCAGCTTATTTGTTCCATAATAACGGCCTAAAGGGCAGCGTATCTTGGTTACAGCTTCCATTCTTGTTCGGTACCTTAGATCGAGTAGAGGGACTCATTATTGCCCTATGAATTGGTTGTTTCATGCTCTTGATTCATACACTTGATGGTCTAGTGATGTAGCAGATTATACCAACAATTTCCAGGTGTGTGTGAGATGTTTTAGACCTCATGAGAGGGTGGCCCTTCAGGTAACCCCCCACATGCCCAGATGCCTTCATATTATGCTACAACCTTAGATGTAGTTTCCTATATTGATGGGTTCAGTTCTTATCAATCACAGTGTTCATAGCATGCATGTCTCCTTCAGATGATCCATTTAGTTTTGTTGAGCCCTTCCCTATTTAATAAGGCTTCTTCAGTTGTTCTACCCTCCCTCCCACCCATTTTTTGAGGGAAGGGCCATTACATCTCATGTACTCAGTTGTTATTGTATTAAATCTTGACTCATATTTTTCCAGGTGCATTATGTATATGGGACACATTGTATTATTCTTTGGCTTATTTATGCCAGTGTGTCATGTACCATTGAACATGTACTTCATTGCTTAGTTTTATGTTTTTGGGCAAATCATTATTTTTGTACTAAGTTATCTCGGTGGGTATAGGTATTCATCCCCCACCTCACTAAGATCGAATAGCACATGGAGACTTGAATTGGTCTCGCCCCCTTTTTCCATATCCTATTTTGCTTCAACTCTCTCTCTCTCTCTCTCTCTCTCTCTCTCTCTCTCTCTCTCTCTTTCTCTGACTCCATTTTGTTGTCTAGTGATTATGTCTTTACAATGTACTTCGGTCATATGTTTTTCTCGTAACATCTGTACATTGGGGGGCAATTTCTTAACACCAAAAAATTGATCATC